>PVIC010026155.1:0-24753 GCA_004025085.1 Thryonomys swinderianus | reverse complement strand
AAAGAAAGAAAAAGAAAATCCACACCTGGGCATATACTAGCTAGTATTCTAGAATCCCAACACAAGAATGAAATACTGAAAGAAGTTAGAGACAATAAATCACATACAAAGAAAAACCCATCAGAATTACAGCAAACTTTTCAACACAAACCCTCATTTCAAGGAGAACCTGGAGTGAATTATTTCAAGCTCTAAAAGAAAACAACCTCCAACCCAGATTGATGTATTGCAAAATTGTCTTTCAAAATCTATGGGGAAATAAGATACATCCATGACAAAGAATACCTGAGAAATTTCATGAATATGAAACCTGTATTATAAAATCTTCTAAACAATATCTTGGAAAAAGACAATGAGGGTCACAGCTCTGTGAGGCCTACCAGAATTTAGCCGTTAAGAAAAGCAAGAAATTGGGTTGGAGGGTTAGCTCAGTGGTTCTAATGCCTGCCTCACAAGCGCAAGGTCCTGAGTTCGATCCCCAGTAACCACATATAATGCTGGGTGTGGAGACACACCCACCAACAATCAACACCGCATACCACAATGCTGGACGTGGTGGCTCACGCCTATAATCCCAGCACTCAGGAGGCAGAGACAGGAGGATTGCTGAGTTCACGGCGGCTTGCCTGGGCACCATAGTGAGCTCAGGGCCAGCCTGAACTACAAAGCAAGACCCTGTCTCAAAAGCAAAAAATAAAAAATAAAAAATAAAAGCAAGAAATTGCTGGGCGTGGTTGCTTGCACCTATAATCCCAGCACTTGGGAGGCAGAGACAGGAGGATTGCTTAGTTTGAGGCCAGCCTGAGCTACATAGTGAGCTCAGGGCAAACCTGAACTACAAAGTGAGACCCTGTTTCAAAAAAGAAAAGAAAAGAAAAGCAAGAAATTAAATGGCAGGGGGAACATTTTTTTGAAATAACAGTAAGAGTCAATTATAGGAAAATATCATGACAAGTACAAGTCAACACATATCAGTTATAACCATTTATGTTAATGGCCTCAATTCACTAATTAAAAGAAATAGACTGTCAGAAGAGATCAAGAAGCAAGATCCAACAATAGGCAGTGTTCAAGAAACATACTTGATTCAAAAAGAAATCCATGCACTGAAACAATTCTCCATGTGATGGGCAACTGCAAAAAAGCAGGAGTAGCTATCTTATTTTTAGACAAAGTATGTTTCAAATCAAAACTAATTAAGGGAGACAAAGATGGACACTACATTCTTGTACAGGGACCAATCCATGAGGAAGAGATGAAGATCATAAATATATATGCACTGAATGCTAGCACACCCAACTATACAAAACAAGTATTATTCAATATGAAAAGCCAAATGAGCACTAATACAGTGACAGAGGGGGAACTCAAGATCCCACTCTCATGAGATGGAGCAACTAGACAAAACATTCAAAAATGAAATAGTTGAACTAAATCAAACTTTTGAACAAATAGACTTAATAATAGATGTCTACATCAGTTAACATTCTCAGCTGCACACGGAGCATTCTCCAAAACAGATCATGTTAGTTCATGGAACATGTTTAAGTAAATTCAAAGGAAATGAAGTTATCCCCTGTATACTGCCATACCATAAAGCCCTAAAACTGGAGGTCAATAGCAAAACAAATTCCAAGAACTTCATAAGCACATGGAAATTGAAAAACACTGTACTGAACAACCAATGGACCACAGAAGAAGTTAAAGAAGACATCAAACAGTTTCTACAATTAAATAATTCCAATACAAACACAGGAATCAGTGGGACACAATGAAAGCATTTCTAAGAGGGAAATTCATAGCAGTGAATGCCCATACTTGGAAAGTAGTTCAAATAAACAACCTTTTGTGAAAACTCAAGCTCCTAGAAAAAAAAAATTCATACTAGGGAGGAAATTACAAGGGTCAGAGCAGAAATTAATGCAATGGAGACTAAGAGAATAATACAAAAAAATAAACCAATCTAAGGATTTGTTCACTGAATAAAACTAACAAACCCTTAGCCAACCTTATCTGGTAAGGTGGACAAAGACACATTGCAAAGTTTTTGCAAGTCTGACTTTCTGTTGGATGGCATTAGAAAACAGCATCCACCATGCTTTTTATCATACCTTGTAAAGACATTCATGAATGAGGTCTTCCAAAAGTGCTTTGGAAGATGGTAAGAACAATGGGATATGTATATTTAAAGGGAGGGAAGTATTTTATAGGAATTGATAGCAGTATGTCTTTTGCTATAATAAATTTTTAAATATAACCTGGCCTGATACATGTATGCATGTTTGTATGTTTGTCCCATTTTCTAGAAAGCATCCTCTAAAATCCTCAATCTCTGACCTGATGAGAGTATCTTTTGGCTGCTAATGAGAAACTATTGACCAAGGGATCTAGACAGTGTCAGGATCACCACAAAGACCACAAAATTACTGAGACTTCCTGCTCCACCACCCAACCCCCAGGGAGGAGAGGGGTTGGATGTTGAATTTATTATCAATGACCGATGATGTACTCAATCAGGAACTCAAAAGGACTGAGGGTGGGGGCTACTAGAAGGCCAAAGTGGGAGATCACTGGAGGGTGGAGTACCTGGTGGCATAGAAGCTCTGCACCCCCTCCCACATACCTTTCCTTGAATTTCAAGTCCATCATCCATCTTATTGTTCATCAGCATCCTTTAAAATATCCTTTGTAGGAAATAGGAAAATACAAATACTGTGCTTCCCTGAGTCCTGCAAGCCATCCTAACAAACACATTAAATAGAGGAGAGGCTCAGTCAATCAGAACTATGAGCAATAATCTACTATTACTAACTGGGGTTCGGTCTTGTTAACCTAAGAATTCTGAGCCATCTCTAGGTAGATAATGTTAGATTCTAATGAAATTAATGGACATCCAGCTGGTATACCTTAAAAACTTGGTGTTTGGGGGGAAACTCCATATATCTGTTATCAGAAATGTTCCTTGAGGACATACTCATAAGTGAAATAAATGGGTCACAGATGGGTAAATACCATATCTTTTCTCTGGTATGAGAAACTGAAGATGCAAATGAGTTCTAGAATGTATGGTAGATTGTGAAATAGAAAATACTCAAAGAGAAAATGGGAGGTTAGGGGTTAATAATAAGGGGAAAAGAAAAATCGATGGTTAAAAAAATGAAACAAAGCTTATGTATCTAGGGAGTGGGGTGGGGGGATGTAGGGTGGACAAAAGAATGGCAAAAAAGGGAAGTAAGTCATGTTATATACTCGTACAAATTCTCAATGTTAAGTGTGACCATGAGGTGGATATAAAATGTACCAATAAAATCAATTTTTTAAAAAAGAAGTGCTCTGATGGCACAGATGACTCAGCAGCTCTGGGTGCCATTTTGTTCCTGGCGGTGGCAGCCGTGGAGGTGGACTGAGGCATGCACACCGGCCCGCTCCACCCCGAGCGACACAGATGACTCGCTTGCTCTGGGCGCCATTCTGTTCCTGAAGGCGGCGGTGGTGAACTGAGGCCTGCACACTGGCCCGCTCCACCCCAAGCCAGGGCAGACGACTCGGCTACCCAGGTACCACTTGTTCCCGGTGGTGGCAGCAACAGTGGCAGAGGACTGAGGCCTGCCCACCAGCCCACTCCACCCAGGATCCATGCAGTGAGGAGTCAGGTACGGACCCCAGGCGTCATCCCCACCACAGAGGATTGAGGCCCGCCGGCCGGACCCAGCCCCATCCCGGATCTCCCTTGTGAGGACCCAGGTCCAAGAGGAGGTGGGGCCATTTCCTGCGTCCCTTCATACTACAGCTGCACTGAGAGACCAGGCAAGATAAAAAAAAAAAAAGGGGGGGGATCTAGCTTCTATTTTGCCATCTACTCCTAGATCCCTCTACTCACCTCTTGACCCCACACTCCCTCCTATCTTCTTGTCAGAAGCAATACCCAGAAGTAAAAGACTCTTAGGCTGCCCTATTTCATCTCCTATACTACTATAAGAAGGTGTACAAAGTCTCCAACGGTCTTACAGCATAAAGTTGGTACTGTTTTATATACACTCTTTTATCCTCTATTACCTGCTGGCACATATGAGGTTCTAGAGTACAGGTGATCTTCATAAATCTGCTAAGCCTATTTCACTCTCCTTCTGTCCCGCTACCTTCCTGATTCCCCAGTGACCTCATTGCCAAAGGGTTCGGCGGTTGCATTTATGATCTACAGGTTGTATACACATTGCTGATTAATTCTAAATTTGGGCATAGGGACATAGAGGTAATTCAAAAGCTCAAAGTCTCCAGAATAGGATTTAACAAAACTTTTCATTTTATTTACTATGTTAAATAATGATAATGGTACTGATTGTATTATGGTAACAAACATAATGTGATTGCTCTGCTCAAATACCTCCTGTGATGTGTCAGAACTGAGAACTTTCAAGAGTCATTACACATTCAAGGAGGACACCCCGGGAAGGTGCCACATCCAAAGAGCCCCAGATAATAGAAAGAAAGAGACCTGCAACAAACATTGCCCTGACTTCAGGCAAAGAATAGCATTAGTAAAAACAAAAGAGTAGAAATGAGAAAAGATACAAAAAAAAACCAGACACAAAGATCACCACCACAGGGAAATTCAGAGAAAAGAGAAATAGGGCAAACTGGAAGTCAAGCACCAGGACTCTTGGAGATGGTAACTAAAGCAGATCTAGTAAAATGGAAATCAAAACTCATTTATGAGATCAAAACAGGAATACTGTTTACAGTGAAAGACATCATTAAAGAAGAGATCAGCAAGATGCTAGAATCCAAGTTAGCAGAAGCAATGGAACCTTTTAAACAGCTTCAAGCAGAACTCCAGGGAATGATGAAGGAGAACGAAAGCTTGTGAAGTAGGATGAATGAAGCAGAGAACCGACTCTCAGACCTAGAGGACAGCATAGCAGCCAATGAGCAGGAAAGATATAATCTATGGAAAAGAGCAAGGGACCATGAGAAATCAATTCAACAGCTTCTAGATGACTCAAAGAAAAATAATATAACACTGATTGGAGTCACTGAGGAAGTAGGACCCAGTGTAAAAGACATAAAAAAGCTATTGTCAGAGAAAAAAAGAGAAAACTTCACAGGAAAAGAAATACACATACAGATAAATGAAGCCTATTAGATTCCAAACGCAGTGACATAAAAATATCTACACCTTGACATATAATTATCAAGTTTCCAGATGCACAACAAAAGAATGAAATACTGAAAGCAGTGAGAGAAAGGAAGAAAATCACCTACAAAGGGAAGCCCATTAGGATCACAGCAGACTTTTCAACACAAACACTCAAAGCAAGGAGAGCCTGGAGGGAAGTATTTCAAGTATTGCCGGAAAACAGTCTCCAACCTAGACTGTTGTATCCTGCAAAACTATCTTTCAGAATAGACGGGGAAATAAGATATTTCCATGACAAAGAGCACTTGAAAAACTTCACAAATATGAAACCTGCACTCCAAAACATTCTAAAGAATATCTTGGAAAAAGACACAGAAAATTCCATACCCATGAGACCCAGGAGAGTGAATTCATTGGGGATAATAAGAAACTAAATAGAAAAGGAGAAAAGCAAAGAAGACAAGAACTGATAACAGGGAAACATGGCAGCTCTGAATATGTCCATATCAGTCATAACTATTAATGTCAATGGATTCCATGGGCCAATTAAAAGACACAGACTAGCAGATTGGATCAAGAAACAAGATCCTACAATCTGCTGCATATAGGAAACACACCTAATTCAGAAGGAAACCCATAGACTGAAAATAAAAGGTTGGAAAACAATCCTCCATGCCACAGGAAACTGCAAAAAAGCAGGAGTGGCTATCTTGTTTGCAGATAAAATAGATTTCAAACCCAAACTGATTAAAAGAGATAAAGCAGGTCACTATATCCTTGTACAAGGAACTATCCAAGAGAAAGAAACAACAATCATAAATATTTGTGCACCAAACTCTAATGCACCCAACTATGTAAAACAAACATTATTGGACATGAAAAGCCAGTTAAGCACAAATACAATAGTAGTGGGGGACTTCAATACTCCACTGTCACAAATTGACAAATCAACTGCACAAAGAATCAATAAGGAAATACTTAAGCTAAATCAAACTTTTGAGCAAATGGACTTATTAGATGTCTACAGAATTTTTCACCCTACAAAGCGAGAATACACCTTCTTCTCAGCTGCTCATGGATTATTCTCCAAAATATATCATATTCTAGTCCATAAAACAAGCTTAAGTAAATGCAAAGGAATTGAAGTTATCCCCTGCATACTATTAGACCATAGTGCCTTGAAACTGGAGCTGAATAGTAGAAGAAATTCCAAAATCCTCACAAACACATGGAAATTGAACAACACTTTGTTAACCAACCAGTGGGCCACAAAAGAAATTAAAGAGGAAATTAAACAGTCCCTACAACTCAACGACAACCCCAACACAACATACAGGAATTTATGGGAAACAATGAAAGCAGTTCTGCAAGGGAAATTCATAGCAGTGAATGCCTACACTAGGAAAATAGAGCAAACTGAAATAAACAATTTAATGATGAACCTCAGACAATTAGAAAAAGAGGAGCAAAACAAACCCAAAGCACATACTAGAGAAGAAATTATAAGGATCAGAGCAGAAACTAATGCAGTGGAGACAAAGAGAACAATACAAAGAATCAATGAATCAAAGAGTTGGTTCTTTGAAAGGATAAATAAGATCGACATACCGTTAACCAACCTTACCAAACAAAAGAAGGAAAAGGCTCAAATCCATGCTATAAGGAATGAAAATGGGCAAATCAGCACAGACCCAGAAGAAGTCCAAAGGATAATAAACACGTACTTTGAAAATCTATACTCCAAGAAGATGGAAAATCTAGAAAAAATGGATAGATTCCTAGACTCATATGAACTTCCAAAGCAGAATGAAGAGGATATAAAAATGTTAAACAACCCAATATCAATCTGGGAAACTGAAATTGTAATGAAAATCCTACCAACAAAGAAAAGCCCTGGTCCTGACTGCTTCATTGCTGAATTCTACAAAACTTTTAAAGAAGAGTTAATACCAGTACTTCTCAATCTCTTTAATGAAAATGAAAGGGAAGCAGTACTCTCCAAAGTATTCCTTGAAGCAACCATCCCCTTGATTCCAAAGGCAGGGAAAGATCCCATCAAAAAAGAAAACTACAGGCCAATCTCTCTAATGAATATTGACGCAAAAATCCTCAATAAGATACTTGCAAACAGAATACAGAGAGTTGTCAAGAAAATCATACACCCTGATCAAGTCGGATTTATCCCAGGGATGCAAGGCTGGTTCAACATATGTAAATCAATCAATGTAATACACTATATTGACAGACTCAAGGACAAAAATCATATGGTTATATCAATAAATGCAGAAAAAGCATTTGACAAAATCCAGCACCCTTTTATGATCAAGACCCTACAGAGAATTGGAATCAATGGACTTTATCTCAATTTAATACAAGCTATTTATGAGAAACCAACAGCCAGCATCATACTTAATGGGCAAAAACTGAAACCTTTTACACTAAGATCAGGAACAAGACAAGGATGTCCGTTGTCTCCCCTCTTGTTCAATATAGTGTTGGAAACATTAGCCATAGCAATCAGGCAGGACAAAGATATAAAAGGAATAAAGATAGGTAAGGAAGAAGTTAAACTGTCATAATTTGATGATGATATGACACTCTATCTAGAGGATCCTAAAAACTCAACCAAAAGACTACTAGACTTAATTACCAGATTTGGTAGTGTTGCTGGATACAGGGTTAATGCTCAAAAATCAACAACCTTTGTCTACACAAACAGACTCACTGAAAGAGAAATTGGGGAGTTAATCCCTTTCACAGTAGCACCCAGAAAAATGAAATACCTAGGAATCAACCTAACAAAGGAAGTGAAAGACCACTACTCTGAAAACTATAGGTCTCTGAAAAATGAGATAGAAAAGGAAATCAGAACATAGAAAGATATCCCTTGTTCCTGGGTAGGGAGAACCAACATCATCAAAATGGCTATACTTTCACAACTACTAGACAGATTCAATGCAATTCCAATTGAAATCCCAATGGTATACTTCACAGAGCTAGAGAAAATAATACAAAAATTCATCTGGAAACACAAGAAATGTAGAATAGCAAAATAAATTCTAATCAACCAGGACATGGCAGGGGTATTACACTCCCCAATTTAAAACTCTACTATAAAGCCACTATGATAAAAACTGCATGGTACTGGCAAAGTAACAGACCCGAAGACCATGGCATAGATTAGAAGATCCAGAAACAACCCCAGGTACTCTAAACCACCTTATCTTTGACAAAGGAGCCAAACATCCTCAGTGGAAGAAAGACAGCCTCTTTAACAAATGGTGCTGGAAAAATATGGGCTTCAACTTGCCAAAAGCTAAAGGTAGACCTATCTCTTTCACCATGCACAAAACTAAGCTCACAATGGATACAAGACTTAAACATTAAAACAAAAAGAATAAGCCTGCTGGAAAACAGATTAGGTAAAACTCTTGGAGACATTGGCTTAGGCAGAGACTTTATGAATAAAGCCTCTACAGCAAAAGAACTAGCAGAAACAATCAACAAATGGGATCTCATCCTACTGAAAAGCTTTTGCACAGTAAAAGAAGTCATGGACACTGACAAAAGACCACCAACAACATGGGAAAAAATCTTTACTAGCTGTTTATCAGACAAAGGGCTATTATCTACAATATATAAAGAACTCAAACTGATCAGCCTCCCCATGTTTAAAGACCCAATTCAAAAATGGGCATCTGAAATGAACAGACACTTCTCAAAGGCAGAAGTCAAAGCAGCCAAGAAACATATGAAGAAATGTTCCACATCACTGGTCATTCGAGAGATGCAAATGAAAACAACACTGAGATTTCATCTCATTCCACAAAGAATGGCTGCTATCACAAAATCAACCAACAATAAATGCTGACGAGGCTGTGGGGAGAAAGGAACCCTTCTCCACTGTTGGTGGGATTGCAGACTTGTGCAACCATTGTGAAGATATGTGTGGAGATTTCTCAGAAAACTAGGACTAGGGTTCCCATTTGACCCTGAAATCCCCCTGCTAGGAATATACCCCCAAAAAACTTAGAAAATCACAGTGGAAAGACAGATGTACACCTCTGTTTATAGCAGCTCAGTTCATCATAGCTCAATCTTGGAAACAACCCAAATGCCCATCAACTGGAGACTGGATAAAGAAGATATGGGTTTTTTTTTTTATAAAATGAAGCACTATTCTGCCATAAAGAATGACAAGATTGATTCATTTTTGTGCAAATAGATGCACTTTTAGGACACGCTAAGGAGTGAAATCAATAGAGCACAGATAGGCAAATACCGGATCTTCTCGTTGATATGAGCACTGGTAGATGCAAATGAGCTCTAGTAGTATGACAGTCTTTTTAGAATGGGAAATTTCCAAAGGAAATTTGGTGTGGGGATGTAATGAGGGGAAGGAATAAATATGATTGTGAAAGAAAATAAAAGAGCATGTATATAGGGGGTGTGGAGGTGTGGTTAGGGATATGGGTAAAAATGAGAATTGACTGTGTCATATATTGGTACAAACTCCCCAGTGTTATGTGTGAGTGTGAGATGTATGCAAATTGTACCAATGAAGAATGCAATTTTAAAAAAAAGTGCTCTGAGCAGTTTGTGATAGTAGGAAAAACTCTTGATTTTTTCTGTATCTTACAAGCAAGTTCTCACTTAGTCCCCAGAGCAAGCCTACGAGGTGAAAACCAGTATTATTCCATGTTTGTCAATGAGGAAACTCATATGAATTTAAGAAAGATGTCCAAGACCACACAACTGTTCCATAGTGGAGATGAAATTCTTGCCTCGGTAAGAGTCCATGCTCTTGACAGAAATGGATGTCCATTGTGGGCAGATGGATAAATGGCGGATGGATGGATGGATGGGTGCAGTTTTCCTTGATAAGTTATTTTACTTTTTTCTATAAAATCATACTAAAATTGGGTGTTTTGTGCCACAGGTATTTTTCAAGGATACATAGACCTCCACAGGACCTTCCTTTGAGTACAGAAGTACCTTTCTAGAAGTCAACAGTTGCTCTCCTGTGAGGTGAATCTTACTTTTGGAGCACTTTTTGGCAAATGATCTTTTTTCTGATGAAACGGGAATTGTGTCTTTAAAATAACAGCATTTTATTCCAAAATAATAGATTTTAATGCCATAACCATTCCATTAGCCAAGCCCAAGGGGAAGTTTCAACTCAGATTTTTTTTTTTTTTTTTTTTTTTTGCTTTTGAGACAGGGTCTTGCTTTTGTAGTTCAGGCTGGCCCTGAGCTCACTATGGTGCCCAGGCAAGCCGCCGCGAACTCAGCAATCCTCCTGTCTCTGCCTCCTGAGTGCTGGGATTACAGGCGTGAGCCACCAACGTCCGGCATTGTGGTATACGGTGTTGATTGTTGGTGGGCGTGAGTTTCCACTCCCAGCATTATATATGATTACCGGGGATGGAACTCAGGACCTTGCGCTTGTGAGGCAGGCGCTGGAGCCACTGAGCTAACCCTCTGGCCCCTCAACCCAGATTTTAATAAACAGTAATATATTAAAGGTAGTACATTAGCCAGACCAGTCTGGTGCACTTTGTTCTGTTTTTTGTTATTCTTTTATTTTCTCATTCTTTCCACAATCATGGATACCTACCACTCTTTCTCTCTTTCCACCCTATTTTCTTTTGTTCTTCCTCCTTCTTTCCTTTTTTAAAGCCCCCTCTCTGAAGGTAATTCACAGAAGGAAAAGTGAATTGAAATTCAGATAACATGGTTAGTTTTATGAAGAACTAATTATGTTCAATACAAGCATCCTTTACTTGGCTGAATACTCTTAAACTTTGAGATAACAAAATTTTTTTTTTTGAGACAAGGTCTCACTTTGTAGTTCAGGCTGGCCCTGAGCTCACTATGTAGCCCAGGCAAGGCTCAAACTCAGCAATCCTCTTGCCTCTGCTTCCTGAGTGCTGGGATGACAGTCATGAGCCACCATGCCCAGCATTGTGGTATGTGGTATGATTACTGGTGAGCATGAGTCACTATGCCTGGTATTGTTGTATTGGGAACTGGGGATTGAACCAGGGACCTTGTACTTTGCTAGATAGGCACCAGAACCACTGAGCTAAATCTCTGGCCCAACAATAAACTTTGATGTGTATTATATCATTTAAAGTCCTATGGAATGAAACAAAATGATCATTATTTTGCAGACTATGTGACTGGAGCTTGACTCTGTATCTTCCCAAATTACAATTTCAATCTATGTAGAGATAGGACTACTCATTCACCTAATTAATTCAACAAACATTTATTTAACACCTACTCTGTGCCAAACTGTTCTGGACACTAGATATGCATCAGGTAGCAAACAAGTAAAGGTTTCCATAGTCGAGGAGCTTACATTCTAGGCAAAACAGACAGCAGACCTCACATATAAGCAATCACATAGCACTTTGGAAGATGATAGGGGATGTGGAAAATGAGGAAGGGATAAGCAGGCACCCAGATAAATGGGATTAAGAGCAGAAAGGAGGAGGAGGGCATGTGACCCTGGCTGCCACCTGACACTATAGTCCTGGAGGGCAGCCTGGAGGAGAGCCCTGTACCTGTGTGGTCCAAAGCCTTCCACACCTCACCAGTGGAACCTGATGTGAAGCAGAAAATGGAATCAATGGGCTTTTTAGGTAAATCTACCATAAAAACATAAGCCAAGCCTCCCAGCTGTAAGAAAGTAAACATACTTCACAGAAATGCCTGTATTCACTGTCAAATATTTAACAAGCACCACTCCAATGAGACCTGTGATGTGTGGTTATTTCTGTAATGTAAATCACTTCTTCCATGGTCAATGGTGGGCCGACAAAATCGTCTCTCTGCACCTGGAGCAGAAGGTGACTCCACACTGTTGATTCTCACCAACTTCTGAGGAAAAAGACCCTAAGTTACCTGTAGTGGTCCAGGGTTTCTTCTTATCCTTTCCTTAACATTTCTTTATCTTAAGATAGAGCCTTGTTTCCCTCTACCTTCATACCTAGCACCAAAAGTCAAATCACAGATGCATGTTTTTCAGTTAAAGTCAGCCATACTATAGTCCCGTGTTTATCATAGCACTTTGCACAATAGCCAAGATATAGAATCAGACATGGGTCATTTCAGCATAACAATGAATTTTTTAAAATGTGGCATAAATACACAATGGAATGTTATTCACCCGCAGAGAAGAAGGAAATCATGTCATTTGCAGGAAAATGGATGGAAGTGGCATTATGGCTTGTATCTAGATCTCCCCCTATAGGGATAGAAGTCTGCAGCAGAGAAAGGATAGAGTAAGTGCCTCATTAAGCTTTATTAAAGGAATTAATAGGAAAACCTTACTAAAAGTAGCTTTTGCCTCTGCAATTAAATTCAAGTGATTAGAACAACAAAGAAAAACCAGATTTAGAAGGGCACCACATAATGCAATGAACACAATATAGACTAAGCCAGAAAGAAGCATGAAAGACCAGGATAACTGGCTTCCTCACACACCTCTAATAAAATTAAAGGAGACAAGGGTGACCACCTAAAAGAAAACTCTTATTTAGTATATTAAAATACACTCAGCTACACACACACACACACACACACATATTCTCACTGTTGAGTCATTATATTACTGCTCTAGATACACACACACACACACACACACACACACACCCTAGACTCTAACTCGGAGCTGCCTTTCTACAAGTCCCCTGACAAATTATGCATAACAAAATGAAAGGAATTAAACATAGCCCACCAAAAGAAAGGTGCCCAAGTTAAGGCCAAAGGCACAAGTTCCAGGTACCAATACAGAAAGAAGGGTCACCAGTCCCAATTTAAAAAGCCACAGCCAAGTGCTCAGGGGCATCCATCTTTCCAGAGCCACTGTCCCTGCTTCAGGGGAATTTACTGTCTTCTGGTTTTTCCTTCTTGGAAATAAATTGTTTCCCATTTAAAAAAAAAAAAAAACTTTATCCCTTAGCCCATTATTGGTGCTGAGTTCTTGATACTGACAAGATGCTCACACCAGACACAACACATCCAAAGCCTCTTGAGGTCTTCGGTGGGGAGTTTCAAAGGGGTCTGGATTGTTGTCTATGGATTAAGACTGTGCTACTGAGATTAAGAGTGTGGAAAATGGAAACCCAACCCAGGGTGGGTTGATCTAATCAATAGGCTTACAGACTGTATGGAGAATGATGAAGAGAAGGAAGGCAGGCTTGCGGTGGGTTGCTGCTTGCTGCTCTCTGCTCTGCTATGAACTGTTTCTCCTCTGTGATGCCCCTCTCCGACGCTACCCCGCCTTGGAGCCAGCTGATTATGGACTGAAACTTCTACAAACTGTGAGCTGAAATAAACCTTTCCTCCTTTAACTGATGAGTGTCAGTATTTTGTCCTGCTAAGTAAAATAAGTCAGACTCAAAAAGAAGAGTATCATTCATTTTTTTCACAGAAAGAATCTAGAAAAAAGACAATGTAAAAGCAGAAGAAAGATATTAAGGAAAAGGAAGAAGGAAAGGTAAGAAAAAATAATGGAGTAGATATGATCAAAATATGTTTGCTATGATATATACATATATAAACATGCCACAAATAAGTCCATTATTTTCTATAATTACTACACACTGATAACATCTGCCATACCAGGAAATTTCTTGAGAAGGGCCTGGATCAAGAAAGAAACCAAATTCTAGAAGGTAGAGATATAAAATTGCAAATTAAGGAGTCAAAAATTGGAAGCTGAGGGCAGAAGATTTAGTTCAGCAGCTCCAGCACCTGTTTAGCAAGCACAACATCCCTGGATGGATCCCTGGTAACCACATACAACAATTCCAGGCACTGTGACTCATGTCCACCAGCAATCACTACTACATACCACAGTGCCTTGTAGGTGGCTTATGCCTATAGTCCCAGCTCAGGAGGCAGAGGCAGGAAGACTGCTGAGTTT
This sequence comes from Thryonomys swinderianus, assembly GCA_004025085.1. Classification (NCBI taxonomy): domain Eukaryota; kingdom Metazoa; phylum Chordata; class Mammalia; order Rodentia; family Thryonomyidae; genus Thryonomys; species Thryonomys swinderianus. The sequence goes on along the minus strand of PVIC010026155.1, from coordinate 10,681 downwards.
GAGGCTTGCCTGGGCTATATAGTGAGCTCAGAGCCAGCCTGAACTACAAAGCAAAACCTTGTCTCCAAAATATAATAATAATAACAATAAATAAATAAAAGTTGGAAGCTGCGAAAGAGAGACAGAGACAGACAGAGAGACAGAGATATTGAGGGGGAGGGACCTTGTCCCCAAACATAGTGCAGCTGGATGAAAGCTTAAGAATTTACCTGAGATAGAAGTTAGTGAATTCCAATGCCAGAGGGAAATGGAGAAAAATATGAGAAAACACATTTGAAAGCAAATACACTTTTCAAGTAGGAAAATGGTGTGAGTCTATCCAAAGTACAAACCTGAGAACAATTCTTCCATCATTGGAAGCTTAAAAAAATTGTTAATAAAGATTTGGGATGAGGTTAGAAGACGTATATCTGAGATAAAACTAGGCTTAGAGACTTCTCTTAATCAGAGCCTTTCAGTGTAACAAAAGCAAATGTAATACATGAAGCCACCTAGTTCCCTTAGTTTATTCAGCAAAATTGCCCAGGACAAAAAGTGAGATTAAAGGAACAATTAAAACCAGCCAGAAGACCCTGAGTGGCTTCACCCACACTTTAAAAATCTCAGAGTGTGATGAGCCATGGTGCCGGCTAGAAAAGCCTCAAACTCACAGACAGCCAAGTTTTGTTATTTACCTGGTAGGTGGCAAACTCTGGAATAAGCCTGCTTCCTTTGTCTACACTGTCTCAATCTATTTAGTGGAATGATTCTTTTGAGTTTCATTCATTTTTTATCCACTGAACAACACCAAATTGAATCTATCTTGGAAAGCAATTGTAGAATACAGCCATTAAAAGTATTCTCAAGTCTTTGTCTCTGACATTCCTTTCCAATTAGGCTCAAACAAAACCAATTCTGTGCAGCCTTCAGGAGGCAATTCTCCTAGTGTCCTTTCTCTGTGCACTTACAAGAGAGAGACTATGGAGAGCCTGCAAATATTTTAGAGACTTTCTCCCAAAGGAGTGAGAATTTTATTTAACTCTTACATTTTCTAATTTTATAACTCAGTGAACTCCAAGTTGAAGACTTAACTTGAAATAAAATTTTAAAGTATTTTAAGCTTGTGATCAGGTTTTGAGAAGTGTATTATTATTATTATTATTATTATTATTTAGTTGTAGTAGTAGTAATATTAGTAGTATTATGTCAGTATTGTTATTTGCTATTGTATTAGATAACTACTTTTTGACTTCTGAGAAATGTACTTTTCAGTAAATTTTAATTGTGATTTAAATGAGAATGACTATCATCTTATAGGATATGCCATAGTGACTGTTCTAGAAATGGTTCATCAGGCAACTCAAACTTTTCCTCTGCAAGTTTGATTTTTTACTCTGCTGAAATAAAGAAGCAATAGATTAAAAGGAGAAAAATAAATGTAAATTGTGATTGTGTACATGAGAAGTGCACAGAATATAAAATTCAAAGGAGGGGGAAATGGTTGAAGCTTAAAAATACTCTTCACAGAAGCAAAAGAAGTAGGGGAAGAGTCGACAAATTTTAGGCATAGTAAATGATTTTTTAGAGAAATGAATGAGCCCAGAAAACCATGTCCTAGACTAACAGAGAAGCTAAGTTAGAAACGTAGGCAGTCAGGTAGGACAAGCCCTGGAGAGAACCAGGACAAAAGTAAAACATTGGTTGGAGACCAGACCTCAAGATAAAGATGAGATGACCAGGCCTACATACTTCCTGAAAAGACAAACAATGGGCCTAATGGAGCCTGTATAGATGAGGCACCTCCGCAGGTCACCAAGACCTCTAGACCTGCATCAGTTCCTGAAAGTGTCTTTGCTCTTTCCATACACACTTAATACATGATTTGTTTTGCCCTTGGATCACTCTTACCTAAATGACTATACTTGTAACCTTATTGGTTAATCTTAGCTTAACCCACATTATGCCCATATGGGTTTTAGTCTGTAAAACTCCCCTGTAAAATGGCATCCCCAGCTACCTACTCAGATCCCCTCCTGCCTCTGAGAAGCTAACTTTTCAATAAATATTTTCGTACTTCTAGTAGTCTGGGAGATAATATTTTCTTCTTTCTTCTTCTTCTTCCTCTGTCTGTCTATCTGTCTGTCTCTCTCTCTCTTTTTGAGACAGGGTCTCACTTTATAGTTCAGCCTGGAGCTGAACTCACTATGTAGCCCAAGCTAGCCTCAAACTCACAGCAATCCTCCTGCCTTTGCCTCCGAAGTGGTGGGATTACAGGAGGGAGTTACCACTCCCAGCAGTGTGATATGTGGGACTGGGGATCGGACTCGGACCTTGTGCTTGCCTGGCAGATGCCAGAACCACTGAGTTAAATCCCCAGCCCTTCCTTTCTTCTTGTATATGACTAGGACACAGTTCTCTTGGGCTTCAGGTGTGATGTGTCGTTTGCAGTTTTCTTCTGTGATGTGAGTTTAATCTTTCACATTTAATGACACTGCAGTCAGAAGATTAAAGATCATTTGTATTTCTTTTTGGTAGATATAGCTTTGGATAGGTAAAGGAACTTGAGAAAAAGATTGGCAGGGGTAGGGAAGGACAGAGAGACCTGGAAGCTGCAGACAGTGAGACAGGCCAAAGAAGCACACTTCAGGAGGTCATGTTTAAAGTTCCAATAATGTAGACAGCTAAGTTAGGTAGAAATATTTTTTACTCATTTGGGGTGTGTGTGTGTGTGTGTGTGTGTGTGTGTGTGTGTGTGTGTGTGTGTGTTTGTGTGTGTGTTCAAACTCAGGACCTTGTGCTTGCAAGGCAGGCATTGTACCACTGAGCCACGTTCCTGGTCCCTAGGTTGAAATGCTGTAGCGAAGCTCTGGCAGTCAATGGAGAGGATGAGAACACATGGAAGCCATAGCTGGACGTGCATCTGAAGAACAGTAAAATCACAATGACCAGATTTGCATGCTTCCTTCAGGGATGAACAGGAGCTTGAGATCATTGGTACCAAGATGGACAATTATCTCATTAAGGGTGAGCTGTCCTTCTCCATCCACTAAGGTTAAGATCACTAAAATAAAGAAGACTTTAGACTAAGAATATAGATTATCAACCAAGGTTAGTGCTTATCCATGCACCCTTGTTACTATTAGGTCAATATTACCTAAGCAACTATACTTGTAATCTTATTGTTTTATCTATGTTGTACCCTCCCCCTGTGACTTTGCTGCATAAAACTTCCTTTGGAGGGAGAAAAAACTTCCTTTGAGAAGTAAGTTCATTGGCAACCCATTTGGGACCTCTCCTATCTCTCAGGAGCTATTTTTAATCCCCATTCCTATTCCTGTACACGTTTTCCTACTCTTAACCTCTATTGAATTCATTAGAATTCATTCTTTGACTTCAGGGAACATGAACTTGGTGTATATGACATCTAATATGTTGGGAGTTACATTTATTCCCCTAGAACCACCAAGGCAATCCAGACCTTGAGCCAGAATGGAAAGAGTTAGTTTCTGAGGCAAGACCAAGAAAGGTCTTTAGAAATAAAAGAAGTGTTGGCTGCACAGGACATTTTGTCTGAAACCAGCCAGGTATGTATGACTGTCTAAGCAAAGAGAACACTTCTTATACACAGCTTCTAATTTCTACATCCTTTGTTATTCATGCACATTCTATGCAACAGTTGGATATAGATTTCAACAAGACCAGGCAGGCATAGCCTGACATTTCTTCTTCTTCTTCTTTTTTTTTTTGAGACAGGGTCTCACTTTGTAGTTCAGGCTGGCTCTGAGCTCACTATGTAGCCCAGGCAAGCTTCCAACTCAGCAATCCACCTGTCTCTGCCTCCCGAGTGCTGGGATTACAGGCGTGAGCCACCACACCCGGCACTGTGGTATGTGGTATTGATTGTTGGTGGGCGTGAGTCTCCACGCCCAGCATTGTATGTGGTTACCGGGGATCAAACTCAGGACCTTGCGCTTGTGAGGCAGGCGCCAGAACCACTGAGCTAACCCTCTGGCCCTGACATTTCTTCTTCACATGCTTCTCACATCCCACTCTGAGGCTATGTGACCAAAAGGGCAGGGAAATCTGTATTTCATGGAACCATCCTTAGCTACAGAGGAAATAAGAAAAGATGCATACTTCCTCCTTTGTTTCTCCAGATGGACTGCTCTGAGAGGTATTTCCAATAGTGCTGTCACTCCATCACTCAGAAACCTTGCAGTGGCCATTCAAAGCTTTGTGACCTTGAGTAAGCTATTGGAGTCTCTAAGCTTTTATTACCACTTCAAAAACTAGGGCTACCATTCCTAACCCTGAATGTCTACATGAAGTCACCTATCTGAGATGTGGTTACCTATTATTAATTCTAGCTCTAATGCTTGGTGAACCATTTGGCAATCATAAGACAATAATTCTTCCACCCAATCCCTTTTTATTCTCAACTGGGAATACCCTTATGTACAGTCATTCCAACCCTTAATGGCAGCCATGATTCCTCATGGTCTGTCTTTCTTTTGCCTTATGGTTGTTTTCATCTTCTCTCAAAGATCTCTCCTTCCAACTTGTACATACCATGGCAGGTAAAATATCTCTAAATTCAACCTCTTTTGTGAAAATGAGTCATCATTTAGTGGAGGATCAGTAGAAATACTGGGTAAAAAATTATGAATTTTGGGGTCTAGAACCAACAGACTCTGTGATCTTGAGCAAGAACCTCTCTTCCCCTTCGTTTACTGTCTTCAAAAAGGAAAACCAGCACGGTCGTTGGCAAAGTTCCCTCTTGTCCTAAGTCACAATGCCTTTGCCAAATGTTACAGACTGGGGAGGCAGGCTGGGGTCAGGCATTTCACCGTGGCCCCGTCTGCTGCTTCAGTTTTTCCCGCTGTGTCCTTTTCAAACTTTAAGGGGCATTACTGAAACATCTGGAAAGAGTTCCTAGGACATATGCAGGGAGATAGCTAAATAACAGAAAACATATCTACTAAAACTGTTCAGAGCAAGGTCTTATTTTTATAAGAGCAAAGAATTAGGGGTGATCGCATTAAAATGTTTTTAAATTATAGGTGATGGGAAAAATTGTCTTATTTTGATTGCATAGCATCAAGAAATACCTGCTTCACAGAGATGGTCAGCTTGAAATAATAGGTTTTGTGTTTTCTTTCTCCTTTAGTAATCAAATTTATGTATGTATGTATGTATATGTGTATTTATTTATTTATATATTTATTTATTGAGGCAGGGTCTCGCTTTGTAGTTCAGGCTGGCCCTGAGCTTACTATGCAGCCCAGGTAAGCCTCAATCACAGCAATCCTCCTGCCTCAGCCTGTAAAGCCATGAGCCACCACTTCCGGCATTATCTTATGTGGTTACCAGGGATCAAACTCGGGACCTTGCACTTACAAGACAGATGCTGGAACCACTGAGCTAAATCCCTGGCCCACAAATTTATTTATTTTATTCTTTTTCTTGGTGATGGGGGATAAATATGAGTAAGATATACTATATGCATTGGAAACTTCTATAAAAATATTTAGAATGTTTTAAAGTTTACATATCATGGAGAATTATAAGTTGCTTTTTCCTTGTGATTGCTCAATGTTCTACACATGTAGAACACATTGGTTTCTGCAGTGAAGTTTAATGGAGATGCTAAAATCTAACTATCTTGCCCAGGACTGAGGCAGACATTGGGACCTGGATCTCTCACATCTCCAGATCTCTGGGCAACAGCTGCAATATGGCCATTCCTTCCCCACTCCAGTTCATTTTAGCCCCTCTGTGCTGAAAAATACTTAAGTGTTCATCCAGAGACAAGCAAAGGCCCTTAAAGTCATGGCCTCCCTTAGTACACAGAAGCAGATTTGCTTCTTACATCTGTTCTTGCCTACCTGGGGCATCCATAACAGATGATTCTTCAAGTTACCAAGGGTGCCAGGGATAACTTCAGATCATAAAACAGGTCTTTGTGGTGGGCTGCCCAGATTGAATCTCTAGGTAAAGAGATAGAAAGGGCAGAGAATAAGGTCTTCAGGGTTGTGAAGACAAAGGCCAATAGGAGGAAAAATGCCTCAAGAGAACTTGGGGAGGAAGAGAGGTTGATGTATTGTGTATTTCACTGAGGGTCCAGTAGAGTAGCTTCCATTCCTATTTACTACTTCTAGCTTCTTTAAAAAAGTTACTCAGCTTCTTTTAATTTCCATGTCATTTACAGTAAAATGGAAAAAAAAAACCTTATCTTGCTGGACTGTTTTGAATTTTAAAAGAGATGACATCTCTAAAGGGCCAACAATTTTACCCTAGGAAAGAGAGTCCTCATATGGAGCTATTATTAATAATGTTAATTTATAATCATCTTAATACATAAGGCTGTCCTTGGTTATATTCCAGATGGAATTCACAGTAGTCACAATTGACTTACTTTATTGTTTATAGGACTACTTGATAGAATTTCATAAAGTCCCTGCTAAATACTCTAGGGAAGCAAGACTATGTGCTTAAGGAGAGGTGAGTTGTGCATAAGAGGAACCATGAGCAGAGAGGGTGCTACAGTGGGGCTGAGGTAGGACAGAAGAAGAAAAGGAAGCCAAAAAGAGACAAGAAAGACTGTACTTCCAATAAAACGTCAACTTCAGACACAATCAGAAGTTTCTTTGGATCTGTACTCAGGTCTTTACTCCTTAGCCTTGTTCATATTCCTGAGACTTTTTTTCCTTTCCCACATCCTTTAAAGACTTTATAAATTGATAAGTCAACCTAGTTGATAAAGGGCAGCAATTTGACCTTAAGATGAAGAAATAGATTCAAAAGCTCAAAGAATGTCTTCAGCCAAAACATCTTAGATCACCCATCTAAAAAGCTCCTCCAAGAACACAGACCCTCAACTCCAGGCCACAGTGCACCTCTCTTTTGAATGCCTGCATCACAACTTCTGAGCACACCTCTATAACACTCCCTAATAAATCCGCCTAGACTTTGCCCCAGTGCATCCTTAAATTCCTTCTCTGTGATGGGAAATCAGTGGACCTACTCCATGTGGGGAGACAGAGTTGAGGGCTCTGTCTTTTCTTTGGCAGACTTCCTTGGGTCCCATCTAGTGAGAAGATGAGGGCATAGGTTATGAAGAGGAGCTAAGAGGAGCTCCTTGGGAACATGAGGGAAGGCTTTAAGGGGAGGTGATACTTTCCTGCCATGACCCTCAACCTTGGGAAATCAGCTCCACAGGGCTAAGAGACACCCAGCAAACTAGCAGGTGATGCTCCTGGGTGTGTCTGGGTGGGCTGTGGGAGTATGGCGTTAGGTGTTGTATGTGGTTCCTCACTCAGTCCCTTCTGGTGTTCTTCCTCTGCTCTGCTTTCCCACACAGCTTTGCTGCATCATGTCCTTCTGCAATGATGCCTCTCTCAGAACCAGCTGATAGTGGACTGAAACTACAGGCAGATTAAACCTCTGCTGTAAAGTGTTGGTGTTGGGTGGGTGCCATGTCTCAGCAATGAGAAAGCTAATATGCCCTTCACCTGTTGGGAAGCTCATTTTGGCACAGAGAGGCAGGTAGGGCTCAGCTCAAGGAGCGATGGAGTTGTGTAAGAGGCAATGAGATGATTTTCAGTGCGAATGAAGTCCACTTGTGTCAAGAAATCAGAACTCAACATGAAGAGCTAGAACTACACTGTCAGGGGACTGCACACTGTAAAGGGAATTTTAGTGAGATGGAGTGAGCACAAATCTTTAAGTGGATGAACAAAGTCATACAGTTTCTGTCTTCACCCTGACAAGAGGCTGAACCCTGGACCTCAGTGAGGAACAGATTGAGGGTGGAAGATAAGAAGAGAAGCTGTTATCATGATCCAGAAAAGAGATCACCAGGCCCTGTTAAAGACAAGGACAGCAGCCATAAGAAGTAGACTTAGATTCAAAAGCTAAGTCAGGACAGAAATGAAAGCATTTGGAAAGCAACAGGCACAGTGAAGGAGAGGAATGAGTTCCAGGCTATTGCAGACAGCTCTGGAGACCAGATGGATGAATTCCCTGGGAGATGAGGAAGGAGGAACCCATTTTGAAGGGAAACTGAATCTGACAGATTGAAAGGTCTGTGGGGAACATGAATGAAATCTCTGGCATAGGACTGGAATGGATCAAGAGCTCAAGAGAGAATTTGGATGTAAATTCTGGAATCATTAAAGAAAATACCATGGCATTGGACAGAATCACAAAGGAAATAGTTGTGAGTTGGAGAGGGCTCCCAAATCATTAACGATAAAATTTTTTTTTTATCTCATAAGTGTCCCAGGTTTCACAATAAATTATACAGACTTCTTTTAATTACATAATTTTGGGGTTATCAGAGAATGAAGGAGACGGCAGGAATATCAAAGATGGGAAAAAAGTCAAGAAAAATACCATAGGGAATCAATTCTAACTAAATGCATGAGTTCCAAGCTTTCAGGTAAAAACCCAGCAAGATTTTTCTTAGAACTAGATCACTTAAAATGAAGTCATTCAAATAAAGTTATTAAAAAAGAGGCAAAGTATGAAGAAAAATAGAAGTAAAAAATTAAGAACTTTGGCATGTTTTCAATTGATTCTAAAGCTACATCAATTTAAAAAGCTTTGGTACTAATGAATAAACTGGCAGAAACATCAACAAACTAGAATTAACGCCATAAACATAACACTAAACACATGTGCAAATTTAATTCATGATAGAGGTAACATTTCTAATGGGTGCAACTAAGATATATTAATCATTAAGTGATGTTGAAACAGCTGGCCAACCACCTGGAAGAAAAATAAGTTAAATTTCTACATATTATTCACAGACCAGATGGATCAAACATTAAACATTTAATAAGAAACCATAAATGTACTAGAAAAAATCATTTGTAGATCCTCTTTTACTAATTGTCCTGAGATTGGCAAGGGAGTCAGGTAAGACTTTAGAGCCATCGCATAACGGAATACTTGGTGAATTTACTTCAATAAATGCTATTTTCTGCCAGACAAAAATAATATAAGTAAAGTAAAAAGTCAAATAGCAACATTCAAAATCAGTTGCAACTTGTATGACCAAACTTGAACTCTTATACATCAATAAATACGAGACCAATAGCCAAATTTTTAAGTGAAGTAAAGGAAGGAAAAGAGGAAGTGCCACTAAACATAAGAAAACCATTTCACCTTATTCACAGTCTCTCCCACTTTAGAGAGGGGAAATCCTTGCCAGCTTGAGATCTGATTTAAGTAGAGTAACCCACACACACACTTAAAAGTGTGTAAGTAGGTGGTGTCCTGTAGAACCACAGAACTGAGCAATTATGGTGTTCCTCTTCCGTCCTTGGTAAACTTGGTGCTGATTATGGGGCTGCTCTTATTAACAAAGGAATGATAGAGGAGATGAAATAGGATCTTCAAATGATAGAAAGGAAATATAATTCTCAACCTGTTAGACGTTTGATTCACCAAGTTCATGTTCTCTAAAATTGAAGAATGAATTCTAGGAACATTGGAGATTAAGAATAGGAAATATTTACTGATAGGATAGCTCCTGAGAGGTGGGAGGGGTCCCAAGGACCCCACTTAACAGGGAAGTTTTTTAGAACAAAAAATTGCATATGTACAATGTGGGTTCCAGCCAAGATTAACCAACAAGGTTACAAGTATAGTTGCTTGGATATTATTAGTCCAGTGGGGAAACAATAATACAACAAATGTACATGGAAAGAATGGACTTTTTCTAGGAAATGTTGTGTCTGGAGGTCTTGGTGACCCACCAGGTGGCTGAGGTCTATCTAGGGTTCATTAAGTTGGTGTTACCACTTATCTTGTCCTTTGGGGAAATAGGCAGGTCTAGTCATTTTGTCTTTATCTTGAGGCTTGATCTTCAATGCGTACATCTCTGGCCACAGTTGCAATGTGTCTTCCTCTCTTTCCCTGATTCTTTTGAGAGACTATCCCTATCTGATTACCTGTAATATCTCTATAAAACTTAGCTGTGTATAATATTATCAGAGATAAAAATAGTTAGAAATGTCCCTTAGGAGGCCTGTCTCACCACCTGACCACATGAAGTCTGGGCCAGAGAAGCAGGCCTGATTGTAATCCCCTGTTACACAGCAGAGCAGGAGAAAGTTGATGGTGGCAAAGACCCACAGTCTGCTTCCCAATGCCTGCTCCTGAGCAGCCACTTCAGGAGGTGTGGGTGAGGGGATCCAGGCAGTGAAGCCCTGACTTGGTTGATAAAGGAGTTGACACAGCCTTAAAGGTTTCAGCCTGTACCTCCTGCAGCCTGGGAAAATAAAACTGAATGCTACCAGCCATTCAAGATTCAGGTGGACAAGGGTGTACATCTGTCTTTCCAATGTGAGTTTTTAAATTCTTTTGGGTATATTCCTAGCAGGGGTATAGCAGGGTCAAATGGGACCCATAGTCCTAGTTTTCTGAGAAATCTCCACACAGATCTCCACAATGGTTGCACAAGTCTGCAATCCCACCAACAGTGTAGAAGGGTTCCATAGCAGCTCAGTTTGTGATAGCTCAATCTTGGAAACAACCCAAATGTCCATCAACTGGAGAGTGGATAAAGAAGATGTGGTTTTTTTACAAAATGGAGTATTACTCTGCCATAAAGAATGACAAGATCGATCCATTTAGGTGCAAATGGAGACAACTGGAGGATATACTAATAAGTGAAATCAATAGATCACAGATA
>PVIC010026154.1:0-24746 GCA_004025085.1 Thryonomys swinderianus | reverse complement strand
TTTTTTTTTTTTTTTTTTGGAGACAGGATCTCGCTTTGTACTTTAGGCTGGCCCTGAGCTCACTATGTAGCCCAGGCAAGCCTGGAATTCAGCAATCCTCCTGCCTCTGCCTCCCAATTGCTGGGATTACAGGCGTGAACCACCATGCCTGGCCCAAGATTACTTTTTCTAGTCTAGACACATCTCTTTCAGTTACATGAATTCTATAATTGTTTTCTCCAGTTTGTGAGAAATAGTGTTGTGTTTTGATGGGGATTGCATTAAATCTACCTACCAGTTTCAGGAGTTTGGTCATTTTGACAGTACTGGTTTTGCTGACTGAAGAATAGGGAATATTTTCCCATTTTCTGATGTTCTTTTTGATCTCCTTTTTAAAGGGTACTGTAGTTTTCATTATAGATGTCTATGACTTCATTGGTTAGATTACTTCCTAAGTATTTGATTTTTCTTGAAACAATTGTGAATGGTATTCTTTATCTAAATTTTTTCCAGTATTTTTGGAATGTAGAAATACTACTTTGTGTGTGTGTGTGTGTGTGTGTGTGTGTGTGTGTATTTTCTATTACCTGGCAGAGTTTGTTTTCTAGATCTAAGACTCTTTCTGTGGATTTTTTTAGTATTCTGGTAAAGGATCATGCCATTTGTAAATAAGGGTAGTTCACCTTCTCTTTTTCCCCTTTTCTTTCTTTCTCTTGTTTGATTGCTATAGCTTAAGTTTTGAGGGCTGTATTGAATTGAAGTGGTGATAGTGGACAGTCTTGTCTAGTATTCAGTTTTTTCCCATTTAATACGATGTTGGTAGCAGGTTTGTCTTGAATGAGATTTATCAGATTGAGATAAAATCCCTATTATGTGCATATATTCAAGGTTGGTTCAATTCTGACATTTATTTGTTGATTTCTTTTTGTCTGGTCCATCTGTCCGTCCGTCCGTCCGTCCGTCCATCCATCCATCCATCCATCCATCCATCCATCCATCCATCCATCCATCCATCCATCCATCCATTTTATCTATCTATCTATCTATCTATCTATCTATCTATCTATCTATCTATCTATCTATCTATCTTTCATCTATCATCATCATCATCATCATCATCATCATCATCATCATCATCATCATCATCATCATCATCTATCTGTTTGAGACAGGGTCTCGCTTTGTAGTTCAGGCTGGCCCTGAGCTCACCATGTAGCCCAGGCAAGCCTTGAACTCACAGAAGTCCTGAGTGCTGGGATAACAGGCATGAACCACCACGCCCGGTTATCTGTTTATTTTTAGTAGTGGCATATGGAGGTACTCCACTATAATTGTATTGATATTTATGTGATCTTATATATCCCATAGTGTTTGTTTTATGAAATTGGATGTGTTGGTGTTTGGTACATATGCATTTATAATGATCTCTTTCTGTTTAGTTGTTCCCTTAACTAATATGTAGTGACGTTTTCTTCTTCTGATCAGTTTTAGCTTGAATTTCACATTGTCTGAAAATAGCGTAGCTATTCCTCCTTGCTTTACAGCTGCCATTGCATAGAATATTGTTTTTTGTCCTTGATGTTCAGTCTGTAGTTTCTTTTTGAATTAAATGTATTTCTTACATGCAGGATACAGTGTTTTGTGTTTTCACCCAGTCTGCCAGTCTCTGTCTTTGGGAAAATTGCTATCATTCACATTGAGTGTTGTTGATAAAATGTATTGATTCATTCCTGTCATTATACTATTTTTCTATTGGTAATTCCTTTTATTTTTCCCTTAACTGCTTCCTCTGTTTGATGTATTCGTTCCATTAACATTTCCATTAGCATTATCTGTCCAAGATATCTTTGAGTGTTTTTTAGAATGCTGGTTGGTGGTTATAAATTTCTAAAGGAAGGTCTTTATTTCTCCATCAATTTTAATAGTTTTATAGAATTTATTAATCTGATTGAAACTTAGTTTCTTTTAGGGTTTGAAACACTTCGCTCCAATTTATCCTGGCCTGTAAAGTTGGTGTTAAAGTCTATTGAAGTTCTAATGGTTTTATCTTTACAAATGATTTGTTGCTTTTCTGTAACAGCTTTTAAAATTTTGTCCCTGTGTAGGACTTTCAGTATTTCCACTAAAGTGTTTTATGGAGCTCTGTTTTTAATATGTGAATTATAGAATATTAAAAAATAAGCTGTAATATGTACTTTTTATCAACACTATTATAAATGTGATGTGTTAAAAATAATAAGTGCAGAGGTAGTTACCTAGTAGATTTAGATAGTAGATTTAATAACATAAAGTCAGTTGCATTTGGAAACCTAATAGACCTCATGTTTTATTTAAGTGATTTCTGATATTTAAAAATAAACTAAAAAAGAAAAAGTAAATATTTAGCTTGAGATGTAGGTTAGTAGTAAAGTGCTTGCTTACTATGGGCAAGATTCTAGGTCTGATCCTCAGTAAAGAAAAAAAAGGGTAAAGACTATATTCAGAAGTTTGGGAAACTAAATTTTTCTTTTTGAAGAGCAATTTTAAGGTTGTATTTTTGACAGTGCACCTTCTGTAATCATAACAGATTCTTTATAAGAAGGCATTGGAAATGTTTGAAATTAATGCATTTTTTTTGTTTTTTTAATATTACTTTATTCAGGTTCCAATAGTTGCAGTCACTGCTACTGCAAGTTCTTCAATCCAGGAGGATATTATACATTGCTTAAAACTGAACAATCCTCAGATTACCTGTACAAGTTTTGACCGACCAAATCTGTATTTAGAAGTGGGACGTAAAACAAATAATATTCTTCAAGATCTACAGCCATTTCTTATCAAAAAGACAAAGTAAGAATTTTTTGTTTCCTTCTTTTCAGAAAAGTTTTATTTTTTTCAAATTATTTCCTTCAACTGGGAATGATGGTGTGTACCTGTAATCCCAGCCGTCAAGAGGCTGTGGCAGTAGGATTTTGGCAAGTTTAAGCAGGATCCTGTATCAAACAAACAAACAAATTCCCCATTTATTTTTTTTTAAATACATGTTTAACACATTTCAGAATTTTATCTTGCCGTGGTTCCAGTGTAGTATTATAAAATTTAGTGGCTGAAGAAAAGTATGTAAATATATATCTATATATCTATAGATATATAGATTTTTTTTTTTTTGAGACAGGGGCTCACTTTGTAGTTCAGGCTGGCCCTGAGCTCACTATATAGCTCAGCCAAGCCTCGAACTCAGCAATCCTCCTGCCTCTGCCTCCCAGTGCTGGGATTACAGGCATGAACCACCACGCCCGGCCCTGTGGTATGTGGTATTGATTGGTAGTGGGCCTGAGTCACCACATTCAGCATTGTTATGTGGTTACTGGGATCGAACTCAGGACCTTGCGCTTATGAAGCAGGTGCCAGAACCACTGAGCTAAATCTCTGGCCCGAAAAGTATATTTTTTGAAGGCAGGAAATAATTCTACTATTTTTTTTTTTTTTTGCTTTTTGGAGACAGGGTCTTGCTTTGTAGTTCAGGCTGGCCCTGAGCTCACTATGGTGCCCAGGTAAGCCGCCGCGAACTCAACAATCCTCCCGTCTCTGCCTCCCGAGTGCTGGGATTATAGGCGTGAGCCACCACGCCCAGCATTATATGTGGTAACCGGGGATCGAACTCAGGTCCTTACACTTGCAAGGCAGGCGCCGGAACCACTGAGCTAACCCTCTGGCCCCAATTCTACTATTTTTATATTTTGTACTATTGCTCTTAATATTGACAAGTAAACATAAAAGGAGTCTTTTTATCTGAATCCTATTTGGTTTGCTAATTGCACAAACAATTTTAATGTTAGAGATTTTAATAAAGGTTATTCTGGAAACATGTTTGAGCCCGTATTATATGCTAAGGACCATCCTAAACACTTTATATGACTCTGTATTGGGACATATATATTTATATGTCTATAAATTTGGAGATTGCCTTGTTGATTATATCCAAAGCAGGTTGTAAGCAACGCAGGCTGTAAAGAGTTAATCCCACCATTGGCTTGTTTAAAGCCCCCATGACTCATAGGAGCATTGCAGGTGGTGTGAGAGTCAGTATCAAACACCCAACAACCACAGCAGAGATGGATATATGGCTTATGAAGCTGTGGGTAGATACCATGACAACCGAGGTTAGGGTGACTTGCACCCAAATTATATTCCCCAAATTAATACCTTGTTAACTAAAGACAGGATTAATTGTTAATCACTACCCATATCTGAGCTTTTCTGTTCCTAATGTCTCTTCTTTTACAAGCCTTGCCTGTATCAACAATTGTCTCTGGAAACTATATGTGACTCCCTTAACCTACCTTAACGAATGATTGTGTAACCAATAAGTATCAGCAGTTCTGGCTGACCAGAGTCTTTGCTGCTTGCTCAGCATTGACCATCCCTCTTCTCTTTAATTCTGAGTCTTCCTTTTCACCTTGTGTTGTAGCACTGAACAAGAGTGGGATCTTCTACAAGGGTCTCTGGTAATGTCTGTAAGCTAGTTTAATCCTTACAACTGTTCAGGAAGCTACATACTGTTTTTCTTCATCTTACCGGTGAAGAATCTTGTCACTAGAACTTTTGTCTCTTTTGTGAAAAGTGCATTTATAAGTATACTAAGAACGTTTACCAAGATTCTCTTACTTCTTTGCTCAATGTGAAGTTTATAATATTTTCATTTTTTAGTAAAAATACATTAAAATAATATTTCTCTTACCATTAAAAATACATAATAAATGCAGGCAAACAGAATTTTAAGAGCATATGATGTGTTCTTCAAAAAGGGATAAAAATTAAGAGGAGATGGGTCCTAAATTAAGGAATCCCTATAGTTATTCTTGATGTCCTTTGGGAATAATTTAAATATAAGACTCACTACAGGCTTAGTTGCCCTTTGTTTAGAATAAAAGCAGCATGAAGTGGATGTACTCTGTGCACTATGGTGGCTCTTGTGGTTTCTTTCACGTGAGTACTCCTTGTGCTTCATTTTCTTTACATCCTAGAGGGAAAAGGTTCTCTTGCAGAGGGTTGTTCTAGGTTAGAAGTCTCCCGTCAGATCGTTATCTAGCCTGCAACCTTTGTTGTCTCTAGGTAGTGCTCAGTTTCTGCTTATTTTTCCTTGGGATGACCCTCTTGATTTGAAACAGTTTGCCTTTTCGGTTTTAGTGAGTTTGTTTTCCTATTTTTCTGATTCTGTTAGCCTTTTAATATGGAAATGTTTCCTTCGCAGTATTTTTTATGTTAATTTTACAATTGAGGTGTTACTTTTTGACCTGGACCATAATCTCTCCTAACTGATCTCTCTCCTGCCCTGTGTTCTTTATTTCATTCTATCCAAAAATACACCCCCTACATCTTATAGAACCTTCCTGAAACTCCTTCTTCAGCCCTGAACGTCAGAGTCCTTTGTCTAATATTTGAGAATATTCAGAATCTTGACCTTTAATCTGATAGGGTTTTGTAAAAGTAGAACAAGAAAGATTTTATACCCATTTTCAGTCATCCTCAAGCAGAGTTATCATAGCAGGGAACCATTGAGGACAGAATGCTTTCTACAAATCTTAGGTTATGAAATGAGGATAACTAAGGCTTCACAGTATTGCCTTTTATTTCCATTTTCTCTTTTTTTGTTTTATCAGTGTGCTTATTTTTCCTGTTAACATGTTTCTTAAACTAACCTTATTTCATTTCTATAGTAAAAGTCTTAATATCAATTTGAACATTATAGATGCATATACATTAAAAAGTACTTTCTATTGGTCAATTATAACCACTATTGGTTATGACTTCTTATATAAACCATAAAGGTTTTTATGAACATTAAACTTTTAAAATATTAGTATTTCAGACTATAAATGTACATAATGATAAACATTTATTTTTCAGGATAATAGTTTTGTTCTGAATATTTGTGTGCATGTGTATTTTGTCAGATAGGCAAGTATTTTTTGTAATATAGATTCATTCCTAAAATGTAAATTGGATCAAAAGTTGAATTCATTTATAATTAACTCCTCATGTCTAAAGTCATATAGTCTTTTTGTGTTGGTACCATAAATGAGTATATTTGAGTAAATTAATTATTAAAGTATCAAATAAATGCTCTGTGAAAGTCATTGTTTATACTTTTAATAGATCAGAAGTTTCTATAGTAGACATTTTAACAAAGGTCTTTTATAACATTCACAGTCTCAAATTTATTAGTAAATACTTTTTGTCTTCTTTTGTTAGACAGGGTCTCGCTTTGTAGTTCACACTGGCCTTGAGCTCACTATGTAGCCCAGGCAAGCCTCGAACTCAGCTATCATCCTGCCTCTGCCTCCTGAGGGCTAGGATTATAGGCATGAGCCACTATGCCTGGCAGCAAATACTTTTTTGAACTATAAAAACAATCTCTTGTAAAAGATGTCTGGTTTTTTTTTTTTTGTAAATAGCTATAGAAACTCAACTTTAAAATCATAGACTAATGTAATACATTTTATGCATTCTGCTGTGTAAATGTACATTTGCCTATTATATGTACATGAAGAGTTGTTGTTAATGCACTGTGTGGCTTCCCAAAAGTACTTATATATTTTTCATATATATCAGATTTTACTCTAAAACTTCTTCCCAGTTTTACCTTTAAATTGGGCAAAATTTAAGTTTAGAGTTTTTGGAGTTTAACCAGTTTGTTTCCACATTTGACTCTCCATAATATTTTGTATTTTTATGCAGGTAAATATATCATTCTTACATGCTTTTATTTTTTTTTTCTCTTAGTCTTTTATTTAGAAAGAACTAAGGGAACCCAAGTGTGGCATGGTGATGTAGGTCTGCGACTCTAGAACTTTGGGAGGCCGAGACATAAAATCACAAGTTCAAGTCCCACCTGGAGAACTCAGAAAAAACTTGTTAAAAAAAAAAAGAATGCGCTGTGGATGTAGCTGAATGCAAATGTTCTAGGGGTGTAGTGCTAAAACAAAAACAAACAAAACACAAAGGAAAAGTTAAGTAAGATAAAATTCAAACTGGTCTGAAGAATATGTTATATTTATGTTTGTTCTCTTGTTCTTTTTCCTCTATAGTTCTGAGTGGGAATTTGAAGGTCCAACTATCATCTATTGTCCTTCAAGAAAAATGACAGAGCAAGTTACTGCTGAACTTAGGAAACTAAATGTAGCCTGTGAAACCTACCATGCAGGCATGAGTTTGAACACAAGGAAAGATGTTCATCATAGGTTCATGAGGGATGAAATTCAGGTGTGAATATCATTTATCATTTCTTTATGTCTTGTATTGGAAATGAATATTTTAAAAATTTATTTACCACATCTTTTTTTTTTTTTTTTTTTTTTGAGACAGGGTCTCGCTTTGTAGTTTAGGCTGGCCCTGAGCTCACTATGTAGCCCAGGCAAGCCTCGAACTCAGCAATCCTCCTATCTCTGCCTCCCAAGTGCTGGGATTACAGGCGTGAGCACCACGCCTGGCACTGTGGTATGTGGAATTGATTGCTGGTGGGCATGAGTCTCCATGCCCAGCATTGTATGTGGTTGCTGGGATCGAACTCAGGACCTTGCGCTTGCGAGGCAGGTGCCAGAACCACTGAGCTAAATCTCCAGCCCCTATTTACCACATCTTTATTGAATTCTTTTCTTTGGGTTAAGTATACAAACAGCAGTCCCTCTACAATGAGAATCAATGTATAGTGTGAGAGATAGGTGTGAGGATAAACTGTTGCAGACTAGTATAAATAGCAGGCTGTACCTATTGAATAGGTCCATGGAAGAGAGTGCACTAACTTTGTTGAGGTAGGGTTGTATAATGCGGGAAGATGCTATTTGAATGGAGTCAGAATATAATAACAGAAGTTTGTCCAGTTGGTGACCAAGTCAGTCGGCGACAAAGGCAATGAAATATGTTACAGAATTCCGGGTGGCGAGACTTCGCAGTGCAGACTGGGATCTGACCATGTACAGGAAATTATCAGTGGTTTAGAAAGTGGAGGAAGAGACAGCGTGGCGTAGGAATGGTACAGAATACAGATGAAGAGTCAATGAGGAGCTGTTAAGAGACTCAGGGAAAAGGTTGAATGAGTTAGTTGGCCAGGGTACAGATAGCTTTGAAACGTGTAAAAGCAAGCATGGCAAGTATTTTCATTCATTCATTCATTCATTCATTCATTCATTCATTCATTCATTCATTCTAGTATCATTGAGACAGTGAAAACTTCACAGTAAACATTTCATTTGATTTAATACATTTTAAAAGAACCATTTGTTTTATGTATTGACAAGATACTCCTTTATTTGCTACTTTTTCTAGTGAATGAATAGAAACCTCATTTTATTTTCACCAATCTTTGATCTGTAAATTGGGCTGATAATTTTTTTAATCTGTGAGTAACTGGTTAAAATTATATTAACTGTCATCTCATGCCAGAGACTTGTGAAAGTTTGAGTTCTGTGTTTAGTTATTCAGACCGCGTTGTTATTTATCCTCAGTGTGTCATAGCTACTATAGCTTTTGGAATGGGCATTAATAAATCTGACATTCGCAAAGTCATTCATTATGGTGCACCTAAGGAAATGGAGTCATATTACCAGGAGATTGGTAGAGCTGGCCGTGATGGACTTCAAAGTTCTTGTCATGTACTCTGGGCTCCAGCAGACTTTAATTTAAATAGGTAAAAACTTTTTTTTTTTTGTTTTACTTTGCTGATTTCTTTTTACCCATGAAAAGTTTTAAGGCACTGTCCAAAATTATAGGTATGTAATTGCTGAGTTCATTTAAGACCCCTTCCAAGCCCCACCCCAAGCAAAAAGCAGAGGATCTCAGAGGACATTAGTGGTGGGCGCTGCCACGAAGAGGAGGGGACCTGATCTCAGCCTGGCTCCGCTGGTGTGAGGCGCTAACCCAGTCAGGGGTGCACTTGGACTTAAGGGTCTTACGGAGTACCTGACTACCACGTGTGTCAGTGAACAGTTTTCTTTTTTCCTTAGATCCTCTCAAGTTATAGTATGTCTTCAGTTGTAATTATTTCAGATATTATTCATTATTGTTGATTCTTCTCATGTTATAATAATAAGTACTTATTTTAAGAATTTTCTCTCAGTCCTTTATGAATGTCTTTACGTTCATTTCCTTGGTTAATTTCACAAGCATGTGGGAGCTTTCCTCAGCAATGAAAATTATTGACTATGAATAATCATGTTATAGTGTATTGATGGACTGCCATAAAAATACTATTTCAGTGTTTAAGTTCAGGAAAATCATTCTACTAAAATACTAAATAAGTATTTTTAGGGACTTGAGTTCTTTGATAATATACTGGAAAGAAAAACTTTATCTTGCAAAAATTTAGGGAAGAACCTACTAATTTATTTCTTCATCCATAATAAGGAACAAAACCTCAGGAAAAAAGAAAAACCTATTCATGTAACCTGTCTTGCCAGAGGGAAGTTATTTTAAAAATACACCTCCCTGTTGCCAAATAAATAGAGCTTTTCAGTCTCTATGGTAATTTATTTTATTAAAGTAATATGTAAGAGGGCCGGAGGGTTAGCTCAGTGGTTCCAGCACCTGCCTTGCAAGCGCAAGGTCCTGAGTTCGATCCCCAGTAACCACATATAATGCTGGGCGTGGAGACACGCCCACCAACAATCAACGCCGCATACCACAATGCCGGATGTGGTGGCTCACGTCTGTCATCCCAGCACTCGGGAGGCAGAGACAGGAGGATTGCTGAGTTTGCGGCGGCTTGCCTGGGCACCATAGTGAGCTCAGGGCCAGCCTGAATGAACTACAAAGCGAGACCTTGTCTCAAAAAAAAGCAAAAAAAAAAAAAAAAAAAAAAAAAAAAAAAAAAAAAAAAAAAAAAAAAGTAATATGTAAGACCACTCCTGTTTTTCTTCATCATTCATCAGACCACTGTATTCTGAGAACCTTTCATAGAATTCATAGTATAATGGGAATGGTAGATCATAATTAGAAAACCATGCATTTGTAGATATGTTCATTTTACTGTTCTCTTTTTGCATTTGAAAATTTCAGTGATCATTTTTTGTTATTAAAGGCATTGTGCAAATATGTTTGATACTATGTGTTAATACTGTGAAGGAAATTAGAACTATTAGGTGCTATGAAGGAAAGCTGTAGTGAGTAGTTTGTAATGGCATGTGATCTTTACAAAGTTGAAGAAGTCAGGCAGGTCTTCCTTAAGAATATGCTAGTTTAGGCAGTATCTGAAAGAATAATAAGATCAGTTAGGTAAAATATTTGCTATAAATTTTAAGCTCTTTCTAGAAGTGATCAGTAACTTTACATCTTAACATAAAAACAGAACCATCACTTCTGGCACAGAACAATTCTTATTTTCCTTTTAATATTAGTGTCTATATTTAGCTTTTTATGAAGCTATTTAAAATGATGGGGTTACGACACAACTGTGGATACTGTATTAAACCTGGGATATATGAAGTATAAGTTGATCTTACCAATTCTTATTTTATTTGTATATTATATTAGGTGCCAAAGACAGTAACAGCTTGAGTTTTATATTGTGGCTTTGCAGAATCAGTAGTGATATCCTGATCATCTAGATGTGGTTGTTTCATTAGGATTAACAAGAAGCAACAGAATAGTAATCAAATATGTTACCAGAAAATCCATATAATCATCGTACGCATAGTATTGTGGGGCACTACTTCTAGGACAGCTGGAGATGCCCACATCCAAGGATAATGCCTTACATAAAATGGCACACTGTTTGTAGATAGTATCTGGATTATATACTTTTTTTTTTTTTTTTTGCTTTTTGAGACAGGGTCTTGCTTTGTAGTTCAGGCTGGCCCTGAGCTCACTATGGTGCCCAGGCAAGCCGCCACAAACTCAGCAATCCTCCTGTCTCTGCCTCCCAAGTGCTGGGATTACAGGCGTGAGCCACCACATCTGGCATTGTGGTATGTGGTATTGATCATGGGTGGGTGTGTCTCCACGCCCAGCATTATATGTGGTTACTGGGGATCGAACTCAGGACCTTGTGCTTGCGAGGCAGGCGCTGGAACCACTGAACTAACCCTCCGGCCCTGGATTATATACTTTAAATAATATCTGGAGTACTTGTAATACTTATGACAATGTAAATAGTTGTTTTACTTTATGTGTAGGGAATAATGATGAGAAAAAGTGTCCATGTACAGTGCAGAAGGAAACATTGTAAGCCTAGCTGTGTTTCTGACTGGAGGTTGATTGAATCAGTGGGTGCTGAGTCCATGGGTATAGCAGGTCAGCTTTTCGAATTTTCATACAGATCAGTTGTTTCTTACACTAGTGCTAAAGGAAATAAAGCTATAGGGCAATAAGGATAATAAGATTTAGCTTTTAGAATGGATTTGTATCTTGGTGATAAACCTTCTAAATAAAATGAGGTTTAAAAATAAAAGCAGTTGCTAGCTAGCAACCAAAATGGTTACTAAGTCAAAGGTTATAGAGTACTTTATGATAAATTTCCATGACAAGAAACTTTTTCATTTATCATGTAGCCATTTTGTAATTTTACTTCTATTTATTTTGTGATGCTTGGAATTGTATCTTGGGCCTCTTTCATGCTAGTCAGTTGCTCTACCACTAAGCTACATTTGAGTCCTCATTTTGTAGTTTTATTTTTCTTTTGTAAAAGCTGTATCACAGACAAAATACTGGTGCCCATTACCTTTTTTTGGGTAACATTTTAGATATAAAGAATGATAACATCATAGGGAATTTGTATCTGTACATGATTCTTGCTGCTGCTTCTTTTTCTTTTCCCTTCCATTCCCCTAGTTGCTAGAATCTTTTTTTTTTTTTTTGAGACAGGGTCTCACTTTGTAGTTCAGGCTGGCTCTGAGCTCACTATGTAGCCTAGGCAAGCCTCGAACTCAGCAATCCTCCTGTCTCTGAGTGTTGGGATTACAGGCGTGAGCCACCACGCCCAGCACTGTCTAGTTGCTATAATCTTAACCAGTCAAACATAATGTACTCTTTTTAAGAAAGAAACATTGGGGATTTAGCTCAGTGGTGCCACTTCCTGCCTTGCAAACACAAGGTCCTGAGTTTGATTCCTAGTACCACAAAACAAAAGAAAAATTTGCAAAATGATCTCAATTCAGTATACTGGCTCTGATTTTTTTTTTTTTTTGGAGATAGGGTCTTGCCTTGTAGTTCAGGCGGGCTCTGAGCTCACTATGGAGTCCAGGCAAGCCTTGAACTCAGCAATCCTCCTGTCTCTGCCTCCCGAGTGCTGGGATTACAGGCGTGAGCCACCACGCCCGGCACTTGGCTCTGATTTTTATTCATTGTATTATTTTTAGAATTTTTCCTTTTTAGGAATTTATAGTTTTATTTTCTTAAAAGTGGTATAAATATTGGTAAGATTATTTAAAAGGTGTCACTTAAACCAAATATATGAGATCACCTAGTTCTGGGAGTGTAGGAAGGTGGTGAACGAAACAAAAACCCAGTAAATAAAGTGGGGTGGGGTGGGGGAGATGAAACTCGTATTTGCCCTTGAGCCAGGAAATAGAGATTAGCCAGATGGTAAACCTAGGATCTAGAGTCCATGTTTGGAAGACAGTGGGTTGGGGCTGTTACATGGAAGGGCATGGGAGTTGGCAGACTTAAAATTCAAGACTGCTTCTGGACAGTAGACCCTTCAGAATTCCTAGGCTTCCTTGAGAATTATATAGGGATTGTTTTGATCAGTCAGAAGAGTAGATAGATCCTTTGGATTAGGATCAGTGTTATCACTGAGATCTTGTAAGTACATCATTTTTTTCTTTTGAAATATCTGAGAAGCAGCTTTACAAAGATTTTTATTCTTGGAAATACAGTATGCAAAACAATTTGGGAGATTTTCATCATCTGATATTTGATATTCATAGAATTTCTTCACAGGAAACTAGAAATGAACAGTCAGGATGAATTATAACAACTGACTTTTAAAAGATAAACAAATATGTTTTTAATGTTATTTTAAAATTTACAGAAATTTCATATTATGTCAGAAAAAATCAGTTTATAAGTGCTTGAGGAAAAACTTAGAATTCTGATACTTTAGTAAGCATCCCATAATACAAAAACAAAGGTTTGGAGGGTGAGAAAGAACGCAGAGAGCTCCTGAAGGTTAAGGCTTATGCTGGAGTGACATGTCTTCACTCTTTCTGATACAGACACTTCGAATTTCTCATAGAAAATGAATATGTAAATAATAACCTTTTCCTGGGGAAAGGTCATAAATTCCTTTATTATAGAAGGCTTTAAAACAACAAAAAAAATATGTGTTCTGAGAAGATGCAGATGGAAAGAGATGCAAGAGAACTTTCTGGGGGTAAGAGAAATGTTGATGGAAGTGTAGGCTTTGAAAAAAGGTAAAAATAACAAAATTCCTGATGGGTTCAAATAATCCTGTGATATTTTGCATCGACAGGCACCACTTTATTGAGATACATAATGAAAAGTTTCGGTCATACAAATTAAAGATGATGGCAAAGATGGAAAAATATCTTCATTCCAGCAGATGTAGGAGGCAGTATGTATTTTTCATTTTACCAATTAATAGTATAGATCTAAAGAAAGTCTTGTTATTAATTATAAGTATTTTGACTGATTATGTTATATAGATCTTGAATTTTTAATCTTTTAGCAATCCAGTTATTTAAATACAAGCTGATAAAAATTGCTTGTTTTTGTTAATTTTTATTAGAAACTATAGTGAAATATAAAAATGTATATTTTTTATGCAGTAATTTTTCTATGTATGGTATATTTTTTAACATTCAATACATAATACAGTGTTACAATCTGGACAGTAGTAGGTAGTCTCCAAATTCTTTTTACATTATTGTCTTTCTTTTAATAATGTAGTTTATACTGTGCACTGTGTAGGCATTTGCTTTTTTTTTAGTGAGTGGTATAATTGCAATAAAATGTCTACCCACTAAATTAATGGTGTAGACGTTATTGATAGATATCTTGGAGTTTTGCTACTGCATATTTTTCAATTATTTGGTCTGTCAGACCTAATCCAAATTGTAAATGGCTTTTCTTAAAATTTGAATCTTTAGTGGTACATTATATATACACATCACAATGACTCTCAATCTTGAGAATTTATACCAGTATATGACATGATTTAATTCTTATTTTTCCTCTTCCCTTACCCACCCTACAACCCCCAGCCCCTATATACATAAGCTTTGTTTCCTTTTTTTTTTTTTTTGAGACAAGGTCTCACTTTTGTAGTTGAGGCTGTCTCTGAGCTCACTATGTAGCCCAGGCAAGCCTCAAACTCAGCAATCCTCCTGTCTCTGCCTCCGGAGTGCTGGGATTACAGGCGTGAGCCACCATGCCCGGCACTGTGGTATGTGGTATTGATGGTTGGTAGGTGTGAGTCTCCACGCCCAGCATTGTATGTGGTTACAGGGGATTGAACTCAGGACCTTGCACTTGCGAGGCAGGTGCCAGAACCACTGAGCTAACCCTCCGGCCCTTTGTTTCCTTTTTTTACCATCACATTTTTTTCTTTCTTCTTACTTACTCCTAAACCCCATTTCCCTTTGAATATTTCACAATATCTGTCATGCATTCTAGAACTCATTTACATCTTAAGTTTCTCGTATCAGAGAAAAGATAAGATGTTTACACATCTGTGACCTATTTAGTTCACTTATGAGTATGTCCTTAAGGTATATCCATTGGAGTATAAATGACTCAAAATTATCATTTTTGTGGCAGAGTAATACTCCATTTTATAAAAAAACCCTTATGTCTTTTTTATCCAGTTTAGAATTGATGGGCATTTGAGTTGTTTCCAAGATTTAGCTATCATGAACTGAGTTGCTACAAACGTGGGTGCACATATGTAAATGATGTTATGAGCATTCTTTTTTTCAATAAATAACAAACAAGTTCCATATTGTGTACTTCAGAAAATGAGTAAATTTTTTTTTCCTTCCTACTCTCCCATACTAGGAACCGAACTAAGGACCTTGTACTTGCCAGTCTTGTGCGGCACCACTGAATTACAGCCCCAGGCCCCTTACTTTTTGATTATAGGATAGTTTCTCTTTTGCACGTTGGTCAACTCTGTCAACACTATCCATAGAATTATTATAATTATTGACCACTATTGCATTTTTAAAGTTTCATTTCTTCTCTCAAGTCCTATTATTTCTGTATTATAAATAGTTGACAATAAGGAGACATCTTTTTTGTCTTTCCATTTCATAATAGATTTTTTCTCTCTGATACACTAACATTTTTCCTTTTTTGTTTTTTCTTTTGCACATCTTTTGACACTTCCTTCCTTTTCAGTCTGTGTCCTAAATACATCTGTTTTGTATAGTAAAAGAATATCACCCAATGCTACAGAAGAATAGAAGTTATATCTAATGTATTTATGATAGGTTTACATATACTATAGCCCAAGACTGTAGGTTATTTTTCAGAAATAAAATAAATACAAATTAGTACAATAGCCAGAACTATGTATTAAATTTCACTAGAAACAAACATGAAAGGTGAACGCATTTTTTTCAATAAAAACGTATGCAAAAACCAGTTGATGTAAAATAAATAAACAGATGTACAGTTAACCTCATGCAAACAAGAGTCAGCAGGTTGAAATGACACCTACCTGGGTGACACTCAGGGTAGTCAGTGTGAACTCGTAGGGGTGAAGGCAGCTTTTTTTGGTGTCCTTGTAAACTGAGCTCAAAGTCTGTTTTGAGATACAAGATAAATCTAATGATTTACTAATGTTGATTTCCTCTCATTTTTAGCCGTTAGTTCAGCATATGCATATATTTGTTCATGTATTTAATTTAAAATTTTCTCTTGGATAGGATCATCTTATCTCATTTTCAGGACAAACTGCTGCAGAAGGCCTCCTTGAGCATTATGGGAACTGAGAACTGTTGTGATAATTGCAGATCCAGGTAAAAATTTCTTTCTGTGGACATTCTGAGTCTTTTTCTCTCTTTCTTTTCATATCATGTTTAATTGAATTTTTATTGAAAGATTTTTAAAACAAAATAATGACTTACTTAAAATGTAAAAATTAACAATTTAGATTATGTTGTTTTTCATAATAATAAAATGGCGGGCCTAAATCTAAGGACATAAAAGTTACATTAAATATAAATAGTCTAAAAATATCATTTAAAGGCATAAATTATGAAAATTGATTTTTAAATGTGACTGGATCTTATATGCTATGCATAGAAACCCATTGCAAGTAAAATTCCATAGATTAAAAGGAATAAAATATTATGTCTCACTAAAACATTTGTTGCTGCTTAATTTTGGCAAGAGAGAATAAAGAATAGTCTCCTTTATGCCAAGTCAGATGATTGCAAATATTAATCTCATCTATAAAATACTTCTGCAGTAACACTCAGATTAGTATGTGAGCAAACAAACCATTGCCTAACCAAGTTGGTGCATAAATTGAATCATCACAATCAACAAGACATCATCTCAACTATATATATAATGAACAAAACAACTTATAGAATTGAAGGGAGAATGGAGAAATACAGTTATACTTGGTGACTTCAGCACCTTCCATTAGTAACTAACATAACTAGTAGACAAAAGACAGAACGAGAAATGAAAAGGACTGTTCAACCAACTGAATCTCACTAATTTTTATAAAAGAATCCATGCAGCAGCAGAGCACACATTCTTTTTATGGGCAGATGGAACATTTGTAAAATGTCAATCATTCTCTAGGTCATAAAACAAATTTAAAAATTTTAAATTATTCTATTTGGGTAAGGTAAGTATTTTTTAATGTAAGGAATTAAGAAGTTGAAAATTAAGAATTAGAAAGCAATAACAGGAAGAGGAAAGTCTAAACCACTGGAAATTAAATAAAACTCTTCTAAAGTCTGAATCTAAGAGGAAGTCTCAAAGTAAATCTTGTAGTGTAGGAAGTATTTGGAGCATAGTCCTTTCTCTGGTGGTGAACGAAGATCAACACAAAGTGGTTTTGAAAGATTCATTCTGAATTGGATGGTTGGGGAAAAACATCAGAAAAAGAATTTTTCTAAAGGCTTGTAGCAAGTTTAAGTAGTAAGACTAGTTTAAAGGTAGACTCTACCTTACTTCAGCAGAAGACTAGGAAATACTTTTGTAAGTGTCAGATAGAAAATATTTTAGGCTTTTTAAAAATTGATTTTATTAGGACATTTTCACACACACTATGATCACATTCAACATTGAGGGTCTGTACCAGTACATGACATAATCTTGGTTCTTATTTTTTCCCATCCCCTTGCTCTCCTCAACCCCACTTCTATATATTTGTTCCTTTTTCTTTTTTTTTTTTTGAGACAGGGTCTTGCTTTGTAGTTCAGGCTGGTTCTGAGCTCACTGTGGAGCCCAGGCAAGCCTTGAACTCAGCATTACTCCTGTCTCTGCCTCCCTAGTGCTGGGATTACAGGTGTGAGCCACCACACCCAGCATTGTGGTATGTGGGATTGATTGCTGGTGGGTGTGAGTCACCACGCTCAGCATTGTATGTGGTTACTGGGGATTGAACTCAGGACCTTGCGCTTGTGAGGCAGGCGCCGTAACCACTGAGCTAACCCTCTGGCCTTGCTCCTTTTTTTTTTTGAGACAGGGTCTCACTTTGTAGTTCAGCCTGGCCCTGAGCTCACTATGTAGCCGAGCCAAGCCTTGAACTAAGCAATCCTCCTGCCTCTGCCTCCCAAGTGTTGCCCTTTTTTTTAACCAATTTTTTTTCTTTCTTTATTAGCCCCTACACACCCTTTTCCCTTTGAACATTTTCTTCCTATTTTACATTACCTGTCATAAATTTTAGGACCCTTTAGGCTCTGTCCTACTCAACTTTGAAGCAGTCTGTTGGACTCACTGCTAATACTTTGAGACCCAACCCCCTCTAGTAGCCACTCATGACTGGTGTGGGTTCTCAGCTTGGAAGACTGGACTCCGCTTTCTGTTGGCCTGAGCTTTAACTTTAACTTCTCAGGGGTTCTATGCTCGCTCACTCTCCGTGACTATCTTGTAACCATATTCCTCCCAAATGCTGTCGTAGGGTGACTTCAGAGACCCGCAAGTGCAGGTGTTCTGTAGTTCTGTGGCTCAGTTTTTTAAAAAAAACCCTTTTCAAATTGGTTCCTGATTAAACTCAAATACAGTGGATGATATACTGGAATCCACTGGAAGAGAAGTGTAACTTCTCCAGCTCTAGCCTGCCATGCAAAAGGAGTTTGCTTTTAGCGTCAAACCCCGGGCTGTTTTTGCTTGGACAATAACCATGGACTTTTCTTGGAGCTAGTGCTGGACCCGTGGTCTCAGCCTGGAGCCGCCGATCCTCCCCAGGAGCTGGGGTCCTTTCCAGGCTGCTTGGTCCCTTCCTCTGTGCTGTGCTCCGTTTTTCCACATTCTCTGTCATTTTGCTCTTTTTCTGTTAGTCCCTTCCCAGTTCCTGAGAGCTACTTTTTTGTTTTTCTTTATCTGGTTTTTGTTTTCCAGGTGCTTCAATTCCAGGACCTGCAGAGGCTTGTATTTTGCTACTGGCTTTACTCTGCTATTTTTAATCCTCTTGTATGTGTGGTTTTGGTGAAAGTTAAATGAATCTATACATATGAGCTGATGAGTGTTCTAACTTAGGTAGGCCTTACACAAATACGTGAACTTAACTGTGTTTATTGCAAAACTAAAAACAAATCCCATATCTGCTTGGGTTAGCTGTGCGTCTGGGTGCGGTAACTGTATCACTGTAACACGAGAAAGTTATTAAGGATGGCGATGTTGTCTGTATAATGGTAAATGGTTCCTCTAGCAAGGAGACATAATTGTTTTGTACACTAAACAAGCAAACAGTAGCCTAACACAAATAAAGTACAAATTGACATCAACTGGAAGAAATAAATAACTCCTATCATAGTGGGAAAATGTGGTTTTTTTTTAATTATTAATAAGCTAAACAGTCTAAAAATTAGTAGGTTATAGAAAATTTTATCAATATAATAATGTTTTATTTTTCAGGTACCTGGTGTCTAGAATCCTGTAAAACAATTTGAGCAGTGTATCTCAATTTTTTTTAGTTTGTGGCCTACACGCAAGTGGTAATTACTTGTGTAGCATACTTGTCTAATGTCCAGAGTCCAAATTCTGTCTACAGCCCTAAGGTCTGGAGCAATTAACTCTTTGGTGCACCTAGTATATATTTCAACACCTTGACTGGCAAACATGAAGGAAAGCCTCAAACATACATGGAGTATTTCTGAATATTGACTGTATGAGAGCAGGGGCTGCAGACTCCAGGCCAGATTTCAAATTTCTTGTAACACAGTCATGCCCTTTTGTTTACTGTGGCTGCTTGAGTTAAATAGTTATCTGCAAAACCTGTTTGGATCCCCTAAACCTAAAGTATTTACTGTTTGGCCCTTCGTGAAAAAAATTTTCTGACTTCTATACTAGACCATAGCTTGTTTCAAAAAAGTGTTCAATGAGTTCTTACAACTCACCACATTTCTAGACCAGAATGTTGTTAATTTAGAAATAAGTAAGTGCGTAAAGAAATTCTTATGCATCTGAAAGCTAAAAATGAAACTTTAACTTAAAAATCAAACTGGAAATTAAAAAAATTTCAGAATATACTAATAATTATTATAACTAATAATAATTAATAAATAATACTTTATGGGCATTTGATAGCCATAAAATTTTCTATTTGAAGAGAAAATTTATCAACCAGGATTTGTACTAAAGAGATTAGTGTATAAACCTGACGATAGTGGGATTTTTTTCCCTCCAAACATTATTTTATCTGGAATTAATAGATATTCTTGTTGACATTTTAGAGATAATTTATTGGAAGGAAAGCTGCTGGATTAGGTACTTTAACTGTATGTATTTGATTTTTCTCTAAGGATTACTTTTGTTTTCAATGTAAAAAATTCTCATTTTATTAATGATAATTTCAAATCTTCCTGAAAGATGACTTAGGAATTTAACTTTTAAATGTTAAATAAAAGATTTATAAACTTTGTGTCATATTTAATAGTAATTGGGGTTTAAATGAACAATCTACAGCATAGATTTTTTTTTTTTTTTGCAACATTTCCCTGACCTTTTCTTTCCCAACAAAACCCAACACAAAGGTCTGATAGTTGGGAAACTGACCAAGTGCTGTGGTTCTAGCTGTGATCTTGCACCTCTGCTTTCCTGAACTGGCTTCTAGAACACTTAACATTCTATAATAATATAGTTCAGGGCTTTCTTCATGTCTTAAATGCTTCACATTCTTTTATCTGCAATGAACTTTGTAGCCTCTGAAGCAACCAGCACCTAATCGAGCAGTTGGCCCTTTTGATACAATTGTTCCACTACATCGTTTTATTTTTATTTTTTGCGGTACCAGAGATCGAACTCAGGCTCTTGTGCTAAATCTTTTAATTTCTAAAGGCATATGTCATGTTTATGCTTTTTTAATATAGTACCCTTTTTATAGATTGAATCATGGCTATTCTGTTAATGATTCCGATGATACATCACAGGACTTTGGTCCACAAGCATTCCTTCTGTTATCTGCCGTGGACATCTTACAAGGAAAGTTTGGAATTGGGGTTCCAATTTTATTTCTCCGAGGATCCGTGAGTATATCTGTAAATTCCTCTCTTTGTTTTTCTTTCTTCAGTGTTAGGATTACAGCTTTGGCTGTGGATGAGTTATTGGAAATCCAGAGTGATATTAAGTTCTAGTTAAATACAGCATTTGTTGCTTTTGACAAAACTTGTGTGTGTTACATCTACTGCTGTCAAGCTCTGAATCTCAGTCTGGAAACATTATATTAATTTATTGCATTACAGTTGGGTGAATCCTTAGGATAATTAATGAAGTTAACTTCACTGTATCAAGGGACTAGTAGAATATCTTTTGATACCTAGGACACTATTAAATTCTTTGAGGAAAACATTAGTTTCTGGGGTTACTTTATAAGTGGTTAATTCAATAACAGTATTAACAGGACTTTTTTAAATTTCTCCGCATCTCTTACTAGAATGCTTTAAAATTTTTAAGAATTTTTTTCCCCTTTATCAATGAATAGTCACTTCAGTTAAACTGCCTTTTTTGAGAGATTATTGTACTAATATTATGCTAACATACTTAAACAATATGAGACATTTAAAGAGCTTTTTTGTAGTTTGTGTATATGATTTTATTATTGATTAGATTTTATTATTGATAGTAGTCTATAAAGCAAAGCTGGTTCACCTGATATATTGACATTAATAGAACAAATCGAGCATGGAAGAGAGAATACATTGTCAATATGTATATTTGTTAACAGTATTTTTAAATAATTCAAGATTGTTGTTTGGTATGTAAAATTGTAACATTTAGGTGAACAGTTATTTGTTAAATTCTAAAATGCCTCATGTTAATGTATTTTGAGTATTTCGTCTAGAAAGAAAATTTAAATTAGTTGAGAAGTATTTTAAATGAAGTATGTTGAAAATATTAACTTTTTATGGTACTGGGGATTGAATTTAGGACCTTCACAATGAGCTAGAATCCCAATCCTATTTTCACATTTTAGTTTTGAGATAGTGATATGTTTAGATTCTAAACTGAGTTTAAAATTTTGTTTTTCAGCCACTAGTTTGATTAGACATTCAGTAGCACATTGTTGTTGCCTAAAGAACTGTTTTATCTAATACGAATGATGTTATGTATTGTAAAAAAAGAATTTAGATTGCAGAGGACAGCTTCATATAGTTGAGATCTGTAAAAATTACTTCTTTGTCATCCCTAAAACTTGTATATCCCAGTTGAATATATAGTTTATAAAAATTACTTTTTAAAATTTGATATAATCTAGCCATATCCAGTATCAACAAATAAGTGTAAGTGGGCTCCTAGCAAAACTTGAACTGGTCACAAGAGGGATCAGATTTCACCTGTTATTTGAAAACCAAGTCAGACTTCATATACTGAATCTTCTGGGAATCCTCAAATTAGGAAGTTTATCCTTTGTGAAATTTTATACTACCCTTGCTAAATAAAAGTGCAAAACTTTTTAAAAAAGTACCAGTTAATGGAAATTTGTAGATACTAACTGCAGTAAATATGATACATCTCACCTCCCCCTTCAGTGATCATGGTATCTGTTGGGACATTGTTTAAAAAATTATGACTGTAATCCCCTTGAGAATTGGCAAATGTTCCCCTTACCTAATTTAGGATAAATTAATATCTTTACAGTTAATTTTGATCTATAAAATGATGTGTCTTAAACTGAGAGGGAGTTTTTAAAGAAAGAAATAATACACAAATACATAACATGCAATATCAGTAATACTTGATTCTACTCTCTTAGACAGTATTTAGAAATAGTATAGACAGTTATACAGGTTATTCATAAATTTGTGAGTGGAGTTTGAAATTTTGTTTTAAGGTACAAGTTTTTTTTTTAAGCACAAGTTTTATTAGTGATTGAATAGTACAAGAACTACAACTCTTAACTACACAGTTATCTACCATATGAAAGTCATGAAATACTGTGTGAATATGTGATAAGATACACAATGGCCTTAACTAGAAATTAGAAAACAGAACCCAGTCATTAATTTGCATACTGAAGATTAAGTGTAACATCTTTTCTTTTTTGAGACAGGGTCTCCCTTTGTAGTTCAGACTGGCCCTGAGCTCACTATGTAGCTCAGGCAAGCCTGGAACTCAGCAATCCTCCTGTCTCTGCCTCTCAAGTGCTGGGATGATAGGCGTGAGCCACCACACCCGGCTAAGTGTAACATCTTTTCCTATCACATTCCACAAAATGCTAAGCCTTACTACAACCCTGGCATCAGATTGGGTGTTTTCATTACAAATTTTAATTAACTAATTATTTTAAAAATTTTTTTGGGGTAGGGTCTCACTAAGTTCCCCAGGCCTTGAAGTTGATCCTCCTTCCTTAATTTGTTAAGTAGCTGGGATTACAGGCCACATGAAATGCTCAGATTAAATAACAGCTTTGATAAAAGATTATTGGACCTAGAAAAAGGTATTGGAATTCTTGGTAGCTTTAATCACCTTCTATAGTTTTCAAAGAATTTAATAGGAGAAGACATTCCATTAAATTTTCTTTAAACAAGCTGTTTCATCTGTTGAAATATACTTCTAAAGATAATTATTGTTACTTTATCCTTTGCTTTTATTTTGCATATGGAATGAATAGCTCAGAGTGGCAGCTGTGGGCTTCTTTTGCCTGTAGGAACTGGGAAAAGGGGGGACAAAAACAATGTTTGACTGAAGGTATGGGTTTGTTTTATACCTTAAGAACCTAGAAATTTAACATTTTTTGAGTGGTAGCTTTTTTAAACAGAAGTTTTAAAAATGGTTGCCCCTTTCAATAAGGGTCCCCCTTCATAATTTTGTCTGAATAAGTTTGATTTTAAAATTACAGCACAAGTACTGCCTGTCTTATTGCCTTTTTACTATTAGGTTAATTTTGTGTGAAGTAGCATGGCCTATAGTCTGTTTTAATAGATGCTTCCACCTTGTGAAATGAGAATTAGTGAAGGGATTACAACTATTTTCAGGACGGGGAAGTGTACGGAAAGGTGATACTTCACATAGTTTCGCAGAGTGTACATATTTAGGCAGATCCTCCATATTTTAGACTTAATTGCTTGGAGCTAAATGTTGATGTGTATTAAGCTAAAGTTTATAACTTTTACCACTTATTACTAAACCTCTGATTATGTGTAAGGCATTATATTACTGTATTTTGTTGGTGATACAGAATTGAATTAAATGAGCCTGATTATCTAGTATAGAAGATGTTTAAAAAAAGGTATAATATAGAAAGAGATAAAGGACATACGAATGGAATTGGATTATTCAAATTCTGAAGAGAGCACATATAGGGGAATTAGTCCTTGTGAAAAATCATTGTTGCCAGGCGTGGGGGCTCACATCTGTAATCCCAGAACTGTGCGAGTTCAAGGTAAGCCTGGACTACATAGTGAGCTCAGGGCCAGTCTGAACTACGAAGTGAGACCCTGTCTCAAAAAAAAGAAAAAAAAAAAGAAAAGAAAATATCACTGTTGCTTTTATTTTATAGGGAAGATAGTAGATTTTAGTAAAGTACGTTTGATTTGAACATTCAGGGATGGAATGTGGGGAGCAGTGGAAGAAAATGTCATTCGCAGTGAAAAGAAATACTACAAAAAGGAATTGTGACTTTTAGGGAAATTAGAGAAATGGCAAGTTTTTTTCCTCCTCTGTCAACAGTATTCTCTGAATAGTGATTACCATGGAAACAAGATAGTATGAATTTATTAACATAGTATACAGTGTTCACAATGAATATGGATCATAAAAGGAAGAGACAGTTATTCCCTACAAATAGCAAGTCTCATTGTTTCCTAGCAAATGCGCATATTCACTTCAGGTTTTTTTCTGCTGAGGAAAGAAAAAGTTACAATTTTTAGTGTTTAGAAAGCTAGTAAGTGGTAGTTAGGCAATTTAATGTCTTCGGTGTTACTAGTTTTAAGCAGTAGAATCTCTTGGTTCTGGTACAAAGAAAGGTAAGTAAACTCTTAGTAGTGTGTAGGACCATGAATGAATATTCTAGGGAAAACTGACTAAATGCTGGTGAGTTAAGAAATGTAAGTTTAGTTAAGGTTTCAGTTGTTAATTAATAAAAAGAAATTACTGAGCCAGGGTTTGTCCTAGTTACTCTATTTTCTTAATCTTTTTTTTTTTTTTTT
>PVIC010026153.1:0-24746 GCA_004025085.1 Thryonomys swinderianus | reverse complement strand
GAGGCAGGCGCCGGAACCACTGAGCTAACCCTCCGGCCCCAGGATTAGATGTTTTTAAATGAATACAGTATGTTAAAAAAATACATAACCAGATAGAAGCCATCAATTCTTTTGGCACATTGAACACTTGGGCTATAGTTGTTATATTGTAAAGATAAAGACATCTTTGATCATGAGCTGTGATTTTTGGTCATTTATGAAAGTGGCAAGCAACCAAACCATGTAAGTTCTTTATCATGCTCTGCCTCTTTCTCTCCCAGCATAGTGTTTAAACACATAGTTGACCACTCACTTATTGGTTCCCGGCTACTTGATGACCAGCTAGGGCTCTGTTAGGACCACAAGCTATAATGCTGGGTGTGGTGGCTCATGCCTGTAATCCCACCACCTCTGTCATGGGTGAGTCAGCCTCCCTTACATTTCTCTGTAACCATCTGGCCCAACAGAGCAGCCACTGGCCTCATGTGCCAGTCAAGCATTTTGACATGGCAGTTTGTAGAGAGGCATGTTATAAGTCTAAGACACACATGAATTTTTTTTCACATGTTATTTTCAAATTTCAAAGATGGAGCATGAAAAAAAGAATGTAAAGCATTTTGGTAAATTTTATGTGAGCTGCAGGAGGAAATGACAACATTTTGGTTACCCTGATTAAAAAAGAATACATTAGAATATTTCATTTGCTTTTTTCTTTTTATAAATGTGTCTACTAGAAAGTTTGTAATGTCATATATGGCTCACATTATGTTTCGGCTGGAAGCTCACCTATCACATCTATCATTTGCAGAAGGGTTAGCTCCTTGATGTGGCTTATGAACCTGGTAAGACCCAGCCCCTGCCCATCTCCCCTGGGTCTCCTCAGGAACACCAGGCCGTGCCACCTCAGGGTCTTTGCTCTCCTGATCAATTCCCTGGCATCTTCTTTCCATGCTGCTGACTCCTCCATCTAAAGACACAGCCAGAGCTAGTCCTCCATGTGTCTCCTCAAAGCACTTAATACCTTGCCTAGGTAACTGGTCATCTGCTAAATCCTCCACCCCAAAACTAGAACAGAAACTGGGGGACAACAAGGGGCTTTCTAGGCTATTGACCATTGCATGCTCAGCTCAGGAGCTAACCCACCTTAGTTCCCAGTCCCACGTTTCTTTTTTTTTTTTTTAGACAGAGTCTCAGTTTGTAGTTCAGGCTGGCCCTGAGCTCACTATGTAGCCCAGGCAAGCTTCAAACTCAGCAGTCTTCCTGCCTCTGCCTCCCAAGTGTTGGGATTATAGGTGTGAGCCACCATGCCCGGCATTATCGCATGTGATACTGATTGCTGGTGGGTGTGAGTCACTGCGCCTGGTATTGTTGTATGTGGTTACTGGGGATTGAACTCAGGACCTTGCACTTGCTAGGCAGGCACTGGAACCACTGAGCTAAATCTCCTGGCTCCATATTTATTTGTTTAATTCATGATTGGCAAAACAGCATGAGATTCATTAAAAAGCCTCACTTATAACCAATCTGATGAAAATGATGACAATGATACATCATCTTATGCCAAGAGCTCAATCTTTCCCTCAACACCAATTTTCTATGGTCATTAGAGGAGGCTGTGTGGCACAGCTGAAAAGACACAATCTGGAATTAGAAAACTTGAATTCAAATTTTGTCTCTGCCACTTAGGAACTGCATGATTGGGTAAAGCCCTTGACTATTCAGAATTTGTTTCCTCCAAGAGTGGTTGTCTTGAAATTCAAGTCCAATAACAGCTTTCAATCAGAAAGTCCCAGTGTCAGTTATAGACCAGTGAGCGCAAAGCTTGGGTTAAGGCAAGGGCCCCAAAACTGCTAGAGGAATTAATTCTTCCAATATAGCTCCTTTACCACAAAGCAACAAAGATGGGGAAAATTAGATCTCTGTCCGTTCCAAGAAAAGATCACCCATTTTATTCCAAAGAAAAATAAGGAGGACCTCAAGAGTTAGAGTGAAGTTGAGGAGCACTGACTACATGTCTCCATTTTCCTAGTCAGTACTAATTTATAAGTTTGCTCAGGTGGCTCAGACAAGTCTGTGGCTACAGGACTTCCAGAACCTATGGGTGAAGAATAAAGTCTAGAGGGTCTGAATAGGCACCCTCGGGTCCAAAGGGAGAAGCTCTAGCAGACAGCAGGGATCCCACCTCTGCTTTTTCCAAAAAAGAGAAGACAAGACCGGTAACCCCGAGCAGTGATTTCTGATTCTCACATTCTGAGAAACAACCACACCTTCTGCCTCCTCTCATTGTACCTGGAGCCAAGGATAAAACAAGGTGGAAAGAGTTCTATGATTGGAGCCAAACAATTTTAAAGTTAATAAAATTAGCATTATTCATGGAACAATTGTTTCTCAAGATGGGACCAGGAGGGTGGCAGGGGAAGGAGCCAGAAGTGACTTCACTGGGAAGGCTTTGGCCTAGACTCAAAGGATTAAAGCTTGCCTTTGTTACCCTCCTGGCTCCTGTTCACATCACTATGAACTAGAAAGGCTCTGGCAGGACTTCCTGCGTGAACACTACTGTTCTTAGGGTTTGCTACTGAAAGGACTATTCATGTGAAAACCTTCTCAGCTCCTGCTGTCCCCCCTCTTTTGAGACAGGGTCTCACTTTGTAGTTCAGGCTGGCCTTGAGCTCACTATGTAGCCCAGGCAAGCCTCGAACTCAGCAATCCTCCTGCCTCTGCCTCCTGAGTGCTGGGATTACAGGCATGAGCCACCACGCCCAGCCCGCTAGCCACTCTTTATCACCTGGTAGTCTAACTGCAGTTTACCCTGGAAGTTTG
The DNA here is from genome assembly GCA_004025085.1 of Thryonomys swinderianus. NCBI lineage: Eukaryota > Metazoa > Chordata > Mammalia > Rodentia > Thryonomyidae > Thryonomys > Thryonomys swinderianus. The sequence continues at coordinate 21,947 of PVIC010026153.1, read as the reverse complement.
GACAACTCTCTCCAGGTCTGGACACTGCTGATTAAAAGCCAGAACCTGACTTGCATCCATTCAACAAATGGGTCCTGAAGGTCTGTTGCTTGTAAGGGGTGGGGGCTATAGCTGGGAGCCAGCAAGACAAACATTAATTATAGAATCCAAGAATCCAGGAAGGAAGAAGACAGCCATCCCTCATCCTGGAAAAGGATGAGCACAAAGGGAATGGCCATTCCAAGACTGTGAAAAGGGAATCACAATTTGAGATCCCTGGGCAAGTTTTCAGATGGCTGGTGACCATGGGTTAGGACCTACTGGTAGAAGATGCAAAGGAAGAACATCCTCCAATAACAGAGAAGCCTCCTAAATGTGACCTGCGGCCTCCGACCCCGCCAGACCATCCCAGTGCTCCTCCTGGACTCGCTCTCCAGTGTCCCTTGGCGGGGCTCGGTGCTGACAGGGGAGCATCGCTACAGCTGCTAATTTAACACCTTCCCGGGGGTGAGGGAGTCTGCTCGTCCTCCTTGAGTCGCGATGAGGTACTTCTAAGGCTGCATGGACTTCTAACGTCCGCACTGCAGACATCAGCACAACTCACTGGACGCACACCGTTCTCACCTGGATTTGGGGAGTTAGCCAGGTGACCGCCGCTGCCACCCACCTGTCTCAGGCGGCGCCGCGACCCGGTGGAAAAGGCGGGAAGGGAGACACGGCTCAGCTTTATTTTTGGACCCAGCTCACTAAAAATACCTTGGCCTCGCGTTTGATCCCTCTCCCTCCCGACCTGAACAGACCGCCGGCTGTCGTCCGCCCCCTCGCGCGCTGTCCTTTAAAGGAGAAGGGCGTGGGGACCGAATTCGCTCAGAGCGGGGAGGGACGGAGGGCGTGGGCGGGGCAGCGCGCGCTGACGTCAGGGCTCTGCTCCGCCGGGGGCCCCCGGAGGGCGGGGCGCGGCCCCGCTTTGGCATTGGCTGGCCGCACGCGAGCGCCCACGCCGATTGGCTGCCGCGGTTTTAGAGGTAGTCCGGCTCTCCAATTAAAGCGGCGCGGCGCCCCGGCTGCGCCAGAGCTCCCTCTGGGCGCGAACCTGGCCATTCAGCCTCTGCCGCCCCGCCGCGCGCCCTAGCGCTCTCGGAGTCAGCCAGGCGCTCCTTGTCTCCTCCGCAGAGGAAGATGGCAAAGGTGGCGAAGGACCTCAACCCACGAGTGCAGAAGGTGAGCAGAACCTGCATGCTTTACTGGAATCTTTTCCCTGATGCCCTTCCCTGCCTGCGCGCATAACATTACCGTTCCTAGAGCAATGAGTAGTTTAATTCCAAGACTCCAGGGAAAGTGAGTATTGGGAATACCTGCCCCAGCCGACGGGCACACACCCCACATTAACTATTGTTGAAACCATTGTAAAGTAAAGCTGTGCGGAGCGTCTCAGCTCTTGTGTGATGTTTAAAATTGAACTAAGGTGTAACTCCCCGGGGAGAAGAGACTTTTAGGTCCCTGGAGAAAGCCCTAGTTTCAGGGTTCTCTGAACACTATGGGATGGTCATATGAAGATGGAGGCACATGTAATACTCACAGGGAGTGTCCCGTTCTGCTATCACCCCAGCATTTTGTGGGTCTTCCCAACACAGTTTCTTAGCCAGTGCTCTTGTCAGTAGCAACAGTTCTGTCCCCAGGGTCTGCCCGTTTCTCTTTCAAGAAGGTCTGGCTCAGAGCCCAGAAGGTCACGGGTAAATATTGCAGGACAGGCCTACAGTTGTGCCTGCAGTGCCAACGCCCGCTGTTTGCCCACCTGAGTGCACTTGGGGGAAAACACAGAAACACAGGCTGGACATTTAGAAAGCAGAAGAAGAGGGAGAGAACAGAAAGATAGCCTATGTCAGGAGTGGCAAACCTAGGCACGGATGCAGGAGTGGGCCATTTGTATCCTTGAAAGCTCAGAAAGGTTGACCATCACTGCTTGGTTGGGCAAATGGAAAACTGGAAGTTCTGGAGGGTCTCAGAGAGCTGGTTTCAGTAGGCAACAGAGCTGTACAAATCCTAGCCCTAGTCCTATTTAGCTGTGTAGTGTTGACCACTGTTTTAGCCTCAGTTTCCCTGACTTTAGTGCAGGGGTGGTGGACCCTGCCTCCTTCACAGCAGTGTACCTGCAAGGTGATGCTGTAGATTAATCTCCCAAGCAGTTATTATTAAGTTTTGGTGTCAACATGTCTAGTTTTATGGAGTAAAGTCCTCTTTAAACATCAGCCATTACTTGTGAATTAAATGAGAGAAAAAGAAAGACTAGTAGAATCAAAATAAGAAAGTAAGCCAATTACTTAGAAGGCAGGACATTTAACCTCTAACTAAAGTTTTGCCCTTTACAGACTGTCTGCCCCAGACCCCCCACACAGTCCAGCAAACCCTTTTGCATTTGTCTGCCAGGTCAGGGTTAATCTGGGCATCTCTCTGGAATGCACCATGCCCCACTGCCTTTGCCAGACTATTTGCAGAATCAAGTCATCTCTCCTTCTGTGGATTTCCCATAAGAGTTTAGACTTTTGGAAGATACCTATTAATTTTTACCCAGTAGTGAGTCATGCATGTACTGCTCTTATTTCTCTATACATTTTTCTGAAGTCCTTGCAGGAAACCTTTCTTGTCCATCTCTGCATTCCATGCTGCACATGGCAAGATTCAAAAAAAATATTGAACAATGAAAATACCTGGCCAGCTACAACCTTAATGCTTGTATGGTACATTGTATACATTATTATTTACCTTGTAATACAATGATATGTGTTTGAACTACCTCCCCAGATTCACTTGATTAGAAGAATTCAGCCCTAAGGGAATAAGGTTTTGTTGTTCTCTGGAAAGTAAAAGGGTTTCTGGGTGTTTTGACTCTAAGCTGGTTGATAGTTACTAGGGGAAGTGAGACAAGGCCTGTGGAAGCCTCCTCCTCATGAAAGACAGGGCCACTGCTTGAGAGAAGCCTTGTTTTATTTTCCTTTGCACAGGAGAACGTGGTTATCCAGATCAGAGGTGGAACATATTCTCCTTCTTGTCACCCTCTAGTGCCAACTTTCTTGGTCTGCACATGGTTTGGTTTCCATTTAGATCCAGTTACAGGCTTAGCAAAAGAATACAGTGAGTAGAGATGAAAGGGTGGATATTTTTGGCCTCTTGGGATTTTGACAATCAAGTAGATGATTACCCCTTTGTGGATTAGCTGATATGTGTGGCTCAAAAAGTCAAGTGAAGTGATGGGAGTCAGGGAAGAAGCTTGGCTTGCTGAATGGCACAGTAGCGATTAAACACTAGGTCATATCATTAGTGTGCTGAGAAGATTTTATTGTGTTTTTATTTATAAGATCAGCAGAAGTGGATTTTTAAAAAATATTTGGTTCAGGAGAAAAATGACACACATTTTGAAACAGTTTCATAGACTCTGAGCTGCAAGGGACCTATTTACAAAATGAGAAATGGTTTAAAACAGCATGCACTCTGTCTCCCCTGCTCTGCCTCCAAGGGGTGGAGGGGGCAGGAATACCCAGCAGCTGGAAAGTTGTAAGCAGGTCTTCCAGGGAGAACACAAAGTCTTAAACTGGAGTGGCTGCAGACATCATCCAGCTGAGCCCAGTCAGGCTGTGGGACTCACTGCGGGCCCCCAAACATGGAGGCAGAGCTGAGCATCAATTTCCTGCCTTCTTTCTCACCCATGCTGAGCCAAATGCTCCTTCTGGCTGCTCTTAAACCATCATTTTCTTTTCTACTGGGAAAGAGAAGCTTCTCTAGCACAGAGAGTTCCCTGAACGTGATGATGTTGCCAGTGTTCCTTGGTAACAAAGAGCCTTGAAGGCCCAATGCCATTTCTCTTGGTGAAACAAACCACTGTTATGAATTTGTTCTTCTAATTGTTTTTTAAGAATGCTGGTAACTAGTACAGGTTTTGGCCTCCGACCTGGGTTCATATCCCAGCTCTGACTCTTAGTAGATGTGTGCTTTTAGACAAGTGAATTAACTTCTCAATTGGTATCTCACTGCATCAAAAAATGGAGGAGCATCTATTTCCCAAGAAAGCTGTTGCTGGTAGTGATGGTACATTTCAGTGGGTGTACGGATGATGAAAGAGACCTTCTGATGCTTTAGTTTATGACTATCTCATCCAAAAAACAACTGGATTTCAGAGTTGAATGTATGCCAGCTGCTCAGCCTTAATACTCTGGGATGATCTTAACTAACAGGTACAAAATCAGCTTATATAATCGAGTCCCTCCTGAACATGGATGATAGTCAGTGATGTTTCACTCTAGAGCTATAGAAATGTAAAGTTGGAACTCTTTTTTCATTTTTAGATAAGGAAACTGAGGCCTAGAAGGGTCAAGCTCCCAAACAGAGGTTACTGAGGTAAACTCAAGCCTATTAAGTTCTGCAAAACCTCTATATGTCAGGAGGAATTTGTAGGAATTTGGAAAGGACTGGGACAAAGAGAGCTAAGAGCATGCTCACTGTTGACTACATGTGCCAGTAGACGGGCTCTGGTTCTCAATGCTAACAATGTCCAAGGAGCATTAAGTGATGGTATATAGGTGCACTGCCAAGTTCAACCAGGTGTGTCCTTCATCCTTCTTCACATCATACCCTTCTTGGCTTTCCTGTCTTCCACGGTAGTTCTCACCTCTTCCTGCTTTCACCTCCACTTCCTTCAGTGGGCAAAACTACTGGCACGACACCTGAACAAACATGTCCAATGTAAACATGGCTGTTCAAGAATTCTTGTTGGCTCCCTCAGCCTTAAAAACATATTAAGCCTTCAGTTAAAGTCCTTAATAGACAACACCTCGAGGTCTGCCCATAGATGTGTAAGTAACTAGGTGCCAGATGGGATGAGGGGGAGTGATGGTGCCCAATCCCTTTTAAAGGATCTCCAAAAACAGATGCTGAAGTCATTACTCTGTAAGACTTTGTAAGTGGCAGACTCTTGTCCCATTGTGCAGGTTTTTCTTAGTGGGCTGAGAGATGACTTTCTCCAGTGTGTCCAGCATCTGTGGCAGGGGGATGAGAGGCAGGAAAAGGCTTGGTCACAGGTTTTAGTGGAAACCATCTCAGCTCTGAGGTTGGAAGCTAGCCCAGAGCTGACCAGCACTTCTGTAAGTAGGAAGCTGGGAAGGTGACTGTGGGATCCTCTGTCGATCCTGCAGTTTGATCTTCTCTTCATGTTAATTGACCAACAGAGGAAAAAGAAAAGGCAGAATTCAGCAAAGTTGTGGACCAGAAAGCAAGAACTGCCACGTGGGCTCTCACATCTGCCTTTCTTTTCAACCCTCCTCTGGCTGCTTCCAGTGAGGAAACAGTAAGGCATGCAGAAGTGAAGAAGTAGCTCCTTCTGCAACCACTCAGTTCAGCTGGGCTCCAGAAGAGGCATTTGATTTGAGTTTGCAAAGGAGAATCATTCTTTCTTTCCAAGTCACATATTCAAAATAGTTTGTGTGTAACCATGTGGAGATTCGCTATGATAAGTAACAGATCTTGAGAGTTCTTATCTCCTCAACCTTCAACCAACACCACTTAAATATTTATTTCAAGAGCAGATTTCTGGCAGGGTGGCCAAGGCTTAACTGTAAGTGTAAGCATTTTCTCACTAGGTGACAGTGCATTGGTCATTTTTCCTAGGAAGACATAGAATTTGGTTGAGGCTCCACCCCACTGGCCTTTCCTTTCACCGGGCCTCCCCTGCAACAAAATAGGCCTAAAATTCCATTCCACTAAAAGTGGAATTGTGGAACTGCTTGTTAAGATATACCAAAGGAAGAGACAGCTGCTGCTCTTGAAGTGCCTTCCTTTAGAAATAGCCCCTGCCCCTTTCATTTGATAACAGGAAGAGGATTTGGCTGGCAGCTGCCATGACCTTACCAGGTGCATGGCCACCCCCACTTTTGCAGGAGTCCCTCAAGAACAGAGCATTTCCTTAACTTCATATGGAATAGTGGATGGTGTCTGAATCATTCATGGACTTATAGGGTCAAAAGCATGACTCCAGAAGCTCTAGAAAATGCTTTCTATGAAGAATTTCAGGAGGAGTTGAGCAGGAAGTTGAGTTATGGGTTCTAAGACTTTTAGTGGCTGAAATGTATATTTGATATGTAAGGCTAAATATTTGGTGCAAAATAGTGCTTCTACAAAAACATAAACAATGATTATATTACAAAGCTGTGTAAAAACCCTCAAATTACCTGGTTGTCTCTTATCTACTCTTTTATATTAGAAGTAGACATTTTCACATTTTTTTCCAGAGAAGGATCACATTTGTTCTTTATTTTATCAACAACTTGGATCCTTGCCTCCCAACAGACTTATCTTTTCCCTGGAGAAAGCAGTCAAGTTTGACGAAAGGCAAAAAAGAAAAGACATCTCTTGTGAGCAGTGAGGATACTTGACATTTTCTTGGCATATTATCTTATTTAGTCTTAACTACCATGTAAAAATATTAGTGTCCTTTTTACACTTGAGTAAACTAAGACTTAGAGTTTAAAGTGATTTGCCTAGGATCACATGATGACAGGTTAAGAACTCAAACCCAGTCCTCCCTTAGGCTCATTCACCAGAAGCAAAAATCTAATGGAGAGAGATGATGATTATTGCTGTAAGCCTCATACACAGATCAGGTTCTCCAAGCTCATTGAATTCATTCATACTGAGAGGAGCTGCCTAGCCTTTGCTAGATGTGAGCAGGCCCCTGTACCTCTTTGGTAGCTCTTGGTCACTAGCATGAGTATACTGTCACCCATACCAAGTTAAAGCCATTTCTTAGGTATAGAATGAGGAGTTTCTAGATTTCTTTTCTTTCTCTAGAAGGCTGATGGAACTATCTAGGTAGAAGCTGGTAGAGAGACCTTTTAAGGAATTGTACAAATGATCATGATAGTTAAAAGAAAATATTCCTAGTGATCTTAAATGCATAGATTCCAGGAAATTCTCATGTGGGGATAAGCTTGGCTTCAGAATATGTATCTTGACATCCTGGTCAGCCTGACTCATAGTCCAGCCAATAATATGTGAATCAGGGTAAGCAAACCACAGCCCAGGCCCCAACCAGCACATACTTTAAAAGGAAATAAGGTTGCTAATGGGGAAGAAATCAAAGGTTCCACTTGGTAAGTCACTCTTTTGAAGGACAAAGGAGTACCAGTGTCCAGGCCCAGCCAACTGTTTCAAATCCACTTGATTTGTGTATGGATTATTTTTTTCTTCTTGTTTTAAGACATTGAGTCCTTTATAAAATTATCTTTGGAAATAAATGCAAATGAGTCATTGTATAAAACAGATGACATAGGGCAGAGATTTAGCTCAATGGTTCCAGCACCTGCCTCACAAGTGCAAAGTACCAAATTTGATCCCTGGTACCACATACCATAATGCTGGATGTGGTAGCTCTTGCCTGCAATCCCAGCACTTGGGAGGCAGAGGCAAGATCTTTGCATGTTCAACCACTCCAGTTTTCAGGGGGCACATGGTAGAGAAATGGAATATCTGGACTTTATATGTGACACAACTGAGTGCTTCCAGAGCCAAGATCCTTCAACTCACTGCATCTTTCATCAATGAGGGAGAAAAAGGTGTCTTCTGTTCTATCACTTCCAAACCCATAATGTCCCAATTTTGTGTGAGACTCATATTCTTAAACTTTAGAAGGTTAGGTGAACTTCTTGGTTGTGGACAAGGTTCACAGGCCACTTTGAGAAGCAATGTTCATGTAACATTTCCAAGCATGGAAATCTAAACGTAGCTCCCATTTTTGCCATTTGTTAGGTTAGCAGTCTTTACCCAGTTACTTATTTGAGAAAGACAGCTGTGATAGTTTTATATTTAATTGATAGTTTAATGATATAAAGTGCCTTAATCATAGTAAGTGTTCCATGAACACTTCTTCCTGCTGCTTTTGGTAGCCCCTTCGCATCAGCACAAAGCAAAAATCTCATAGGTTGTTAAGTGCTGGAATGTTGGAAGATCAAGTTCAGTTTACCTACATCACATGTGGCTTCTAAGATATCAGCTTGCAGGGCCTTCGCTTTGTAGTTAAACTTGATCTCTCACAAATATAGTTAGGCCACATCATATGCAAATCATGAGAATGGCAAGCATTCATCTTAGATGTCTTGTTGCTATCCATTCAAAGGCAGCCTTTCCTTTGCCCAGCACCAGTTGTTGATTCAAGCTGTATGATCTTACTTGGCCCTTTGGGTAACAGTTACTCGTTTCTTTATGTAGCAAACATTTATTTACTATCTGTTGTGGACCAGCCACTGTGGTGTCATACAAGATAATGAATAAGGAACCTTTGGTCTCTGCCATGTAAACTTGAATCTGGTGGAAAGCATTTTTGTAAGATAGGAGAAAGGGCAAATAACGTGTCTTCTGTGGTTCTATGTATTCCTTGACTTTTCCCCTCCCCAGCGCACATTTACCTTTGCCCCATTGTTTCTGAGGACTCCACTTCTAGAACTACGTCCCAACTCCTGATATCTCCCTTGTATGACAGTGCAGTGAGGACAGTTCCTCTCCAGTTTTCAAATTGTAAACCTGCCCTGGGGTAAGAATCATAAAGAGGCACTTAGTGATAAGACATCTAAAGAAAAGGGACAGGGACAGCATGGGTGGCTCTCAGGTCCCTCCAGCAACCACCCTCTTGCAAAGGTGTGGTAGAACAGCTGTCTGTGCTCTTAGTATATCTTCAGAAGCAACTAAATGCCCTGGGCTGTGTCTTTCTTGATGCTGATGTCAGAGACACCAAAAAGACAGAAGCATAGGGAGAGGACTCCTGGCAGACTAATGCCTGTGTACAAAACTGCCCCTAAGAAGAGGGCATCTATTTGGGCTGTATGACTAAGTGCGTTTCTAGGTACTGATTCATGAGTCTGACCACCAAGGTGACTGACCTGAGTAATCTGCTGGCTGAAGGAGATGGAAGGAAAGTAGATCCTAGCTTTGCCCTTATCCTGGAGCAAAGCCATCCCCCCTACCAGAGCATGCCTGTGCTTCCCACTCCAACCCTGGCTTGATGGCCAGCCAGCCTCCTTGGGAAAGGGATCTGACTCATGGAGGAAGAGGTCAGCATTTGAGGGTTCTTTATTTTAGAGAAAGTACAGGAAGGAAAAATTTTGAAATCTTGTTAGTTGTAGGAGAGATTAGGAGCCAAGGAACTGTGGATAGAACTTAGGGCACTGGAGAATTTAAACAGGAAGAATATTGTTGCTTTCTATCTCTAGCCAGTAACTGAAATTCAGCATTCTGTTCTGTTATATGCAAACAAAAGCCTTTTAAGTTTGTTAGCCCCTTTTCCTATAATACCAGTGGAGATCATGCATTTTCATATCCTATTATCATCTGAGATAAGTCCATTCACAGATGTACATCTTCTCTTTTCTTACCTGAAGATGTGCTCTTCCTCAACCTAAAAATTTTGGGGATGGGGGATGGTGGAGCCCACCACATTGGCATGCAAAAAACTTCTTGGGACAGTGGCCTGAGACTGTTCAAGCCCTGAGATAGAGTTCTAGCAGGCTCATCTTCAGTGAGCCTGAATTTTTGCAGAGAGACGTAGGTTTGTGTTCATGCACAGACATATGAGAATTGATGATACCTACAATATGTGGGGGAAGAGGGGAACAAACACATGTGCCCACTGTGAGATTCAGTGCACTGCGTGTGTCAGCAGGACACAAAAACACCAAGTAACCAAAGGATGTGTAACCTTGAGTTTCATATTGAAACTCTAAGGCCATTTAAATGTTAATTAGAGAAGTGGAAATCTCTGGAAGGTTCCTTGGTAAACTATGGGAATGAAAACCATCCTTCTGACACATGGGAATGTGGTCAACCAGATCCAGAATCTTTTATCAAAATTTCTTTCACATAGTTCTTACTTTAGGCTTGTGAGTGGTCTGCAAAGGTGGGTTCCTTCTTGCCATATTTCAGAGCAGATGGTACATCAAAATGAAACACACATGGTTTGGATGCCAGTATACTGCTAGAATGATCATTCGTAATTTTTTTTTTTTTTGAGACAGGGTCTCGCTTTGTAGTTCAGGCTGGCCCTGAGCTCACTATGGAGCCCAGGCAAGCCTGGAACTCAACAATCTTCCTGTCTCTGCCTCCCGAGTGCTGGGATTACAGGAGTGAGCCACCACACCCGGCACTGTGGTATGTGGTATTGATGGCTGGTGGGCGTGAGTCACCACGCCCAGCATTGTATGTGGTTACCGGGGATCGGACTCAGGACCTTGTGCTTGCTTGCGAGGCAGGCGCTGGAACCACTGACTAAATCTCCGGCCCAGATCATTTGTAATTTTTGCCAGTTGCATATGGTACATTAAATAGAGGGGGGAAAAATATCTCAGCTGGCTTGCTGCTGATTTGTCTAGAAAATGAAATTATGGTGAAATCTGTGTTTGCAAGGATCTGAGTAAAGGGCAATATTTGATGGAAATGTGGTTTCCTCAACTCTATCCTCCTACACAGCCAACAGGCCCAAACATCTCAGGGAAAGCACAACCCCCTAATAAGATTCACAGCTAATTAGGCTGGTTGTCATCACCCGCTTTTGTACCTTCCTAAGCCCCAGCCCAGGGTTAGCACTGTCTTATACTTCTGTGAATAATGACCATACTGTATTCTTCATTGATTTACTTTCAAGAGGTGGAAAGGGTTCTGAAGAATTTCAGCTTTATGTAAAATGAAGAAACAGACCCAGCAAGTCTAGATTACTTGGTTAAGGTGGCAGAGCTAGTTCTGAGAAGAGCTAGTCATTGCCTTCCAGTTTAAGAAGACCTTTAAAACTACTTAACTATACCATGAAGTGGTTGGCCAGAGCAGCAAAGATACCACCAAAGAGTACTCATGGCTCCTGCAGAGATTTTTTTTGAACCCCTGTAATCCTTAGAAACTTTGTTATCTTGATCTAAAACCTGCTACCCCATCTTCTCCCTATAGTTTCTATTTGCTTCCCTGGTAGGTTCAAGGGTGCAGGAGCCACTGTGCTTTGTCTAAAGTTCCACTTCTCCTACCAAGTCCTATAGTTGGGACTGAGTTCAGGGCTCTTCTCTTGTTTTACCTCCCCCTGCTGGGAGATCTTATGTCAGCCTTAGTTCAGTTGGGTGCAGTGGTCCATGAACACCCCAGTTTTGTTTGGGGACTGGTTTTGTGATTGTTTCAGCCCCTCCAGGATGTTCCTCTCTCTTGTCCTTACTCACTTCTGTGCCATTTACCTATCCTGAGTCTTAGACTAAGACTTTGAATGTGGAAAAACAGCAATGAGAAGAGATCAGGCAACTTTAAAGATAAGAGGAAAACTCTAGACCCATGTTATAAACACTCAAGAAAAGTAAGAACTATTTCCATATGCAAAGCAGCTATTTTTTTTAAAAAGGAGTATGTACATAATATCAGAGAAGGTCAAAAGGGATGAAATCCTTAATAGAGATCTATCTAAGACTTTTTTTTTTTTTTTTGAGATGGGGTCTTGCTTTGTAGTTCAGGCTGGCCCTGAGCTCACTGTGTAGCCTAGGCAAGCTTTGAACTCAGCAATCCTCCTGTCTCTGCCTCCCGAGTGCTGAGATTACAGGAGTGAGCCACCATGCCCAGCACTGTGGTATCTGGTATTGATTGTTAGTGGGCGTGAGTCTCCACGCCCAGCATTGTATGTGGTTACTGGGGATTGAACTCAGGGCCTTGCGCTTGCGAGGCAGTTGCCGGAACCACTGAGCTAACCCTCCGGCCCTATCTAAGACTTTTAAAAATTGCCTACAGTGTATAGAATCTAGAACAGTAAGACAGTAATTAAGTGTGTGTCCTTGTGACAACGTTCCTTCTAGAGGGAGCACTCAATAAATAATGCTGGTCACCAAAATGAACTTTTCATTAAAGAACCACTGAGAAAGTGAAATGTAGTCTACAGAATGAAAATATTCACAGTGTATATATCTGGCAGGGAGTTGTAGCTTGAGTATATAAAGAACTTCTGCAAAGCAATTTTTAAAATCTAGGTTTTAAAAAATTGGTGAAGGCTTAAATAGGCCTATCACAAAAGAAAATGTATGTGTGGCTAGTACAAATAGGACAAGGTCCTTAGCATCATTATTCTCCTGTGAAATACAAATGCAAAGTATAATGACATGGTGTTACGTACGCAGAAGAATGATACATTTGAGGCCCAAGTCCTGGAGATGTGGAGAAACTGGATCTTATATACACTGATGGCCAAGGCAAACCTGAGGAAGCGCTACCACTTTGAAAAGTGCTGGGTAGCTCCTGACGGTGTTGAGTATGCACCTATCCTATAGCAATTTTACTTCTAGGTATGTGTTCAGGAGGAACATAGCTGTCCACAAAACAAAGACATTGCACCAGAGTATATGAATCAATTTTATTCATAATGGCCCCAAACTGGAAGCAATTTATGTCTCCATCAAAAGAATGAATACACAAGTTGTTCTGTATTTTAAAAGATCTAATATATGCAATAATACAAGCTATTGCTGACTCAAGTACATACCATATCATTCCTTTTATACAAAAGGTAAATTTTATATTTATAAAAGAGGCAAAACTATAATGACAGAGGCCAGAGTAGTGACTTCCTTTATAAGAAGAGGTGGTTTTTGCCTGGAAAGGGGTATGGGGACTTCTAAGGGAAGACAGAAGTTCTGTGCTTTTACCTGGATGTTATGCTCTGGGACATATATATGCATACATACATACATACATACATACATACATACATATATATATACATACATACATACATATATACATATATAAAGTGACCAAGTAGGATTTGTGAGTACTTACAGTTCATACATTTTACTTTGACCTACTGCTAGGGCAAGAGACCCCTGATATCTGGTAATCAGGTGGGAAGGGCTATGTACTTAAGCAGCTAGAGGCTGTGGGGTAAAGAGGTTGATACCCAGGCTTTTCCCGGATGTATGGAGTGGGGTTCCATCCATGGAGCTGCTACAGGTTATTTCAGTTCTTCCCTTTGACTTTAGTCTGGAATTAAACTTTCTAGATGAAGCACATTTTTAGCTATGTCTTCTGTATACCATTCTGCTTCCCCCAAACTGGCCTTTCCCTTATTCTGTGAACACACTTTACACACACATGCACACACTGAGATTCGGGCTTTCTCCTACAGGCCCAGCTTCCTTCCATCCCCACCCCTGGCACTTTCCTGCAGGATACACTCAGTTCAGCCATACCACACACTCACTTCATTTCCTGCATGGCCAGGACACCTGCCTCTTGCTTAGCTCCTGTATCGTTCTGCCTATTTATGCCGAGTGCCCTTCTGATAGCTTCCTGGGGTGGCTCTAGGACTCGGTCCCCTGTATGTGCTCACCTGTGGGTGTAAAATGTACGGGGACAGAAAAGATGGAGTTGGGAAACAGAGAGAGACAGGCTAGAGTGGGAAGAGGTGAAAGCTTTGTTGCTTGTCCTTCCCTCCAAGTAATCAGAGAGGACAGAGAAGGAGAGCAGGGCACAAAGCAGATGTAGAGTGGAGTCAGGGAGACCATTAACCCCTCCAGTGCTTCCAGTGTGGCCCCACACATGCTGCCTACTCTAACCCCCCTAACTGGTGGACCGTGCCCAGAACTGGTGAGGTAGCAGAAGGGCAGGTGCAGGGGATGAAGAGGCTTTGGTAGTGCCTAGAAGGAAGCTTCAGATGAAAAGGAGGCAGGAGTGAGAAGAAGGGGAAAGGCAGCTTGCCAGGCCGGATGTTACTCCCTCTTCAGACCTGTCCACAGGGCCCGGCTATAGGATAGTGAGTGAGCCAAAACTTGACTCATTTCACTTTTTTTTTTTTTTTGAGACAGGGTCTCGCTTTGTACACTTTGTAGTTCAGGCTGGCTCTGAGCTCACTGTGTAGTCCAGGCAAGCCTGGAACTCAGCAATCCTCCTGTCTCTGCCTCCCGAGTGCTGGGATTACAGGCGTGAGCCACCATGCCCGGCACTGTGGTATGTGGTATTGATGGCTGGTGGGTGTGAGTCACCATGCCCAGCATTGTATGGGGTTACCGGGGACCCAACTCAGGACCTTGTGCTTGCAAGGCAGGTGCTGGAACCACTGAGCTAAATCCCCAGCCCACTGACTCATTTCACTTTTGCAGACAACTAACTGGGGGCTTCCTGGGAACACTGGGGCTCCCTTTCTGGCGGGAGGTCTCCTGAGAATGAGCGGCCTCCATGTGCAGAGGAGGGCTTTGGCCTGTATCACACACAGTAGGACTTGGCCCCAGAGAGGTGGAAGCCAGAGGGGTGACTGGGAATTGACTGAAACTGAGTACAAACTGCTCCTCACTCCAACCCATATCTACTTTCGGTTTCTAGTCGTTGATGGATATTTAAACCCAAATTGGGCCAACGGAGAAGTTCCATCTGCATGGATTTTAAGAGTTTTTTGTCTTTCGTCAGCCACGTTGACCAGACTTAGGAAAGTGGCAGAATCGTTGCCAAGTTCCTGCTCTTTGAAGTGCAAGAAATTCTGAGAAGGCCCTGGACCATCATATTTCTTCTTATCCTGAAGACTTGCAGTTGGCACTCCCTTTTTACAAAACACTTAATATCCACACCTCCTGGTGCTTTATAATTTTAGCCAAGTCCTTGACACTGTGCTGACTGTGAGCACTGTTTTGAAGTAAATAAGCCTATTCAAAGTTTTGCTGGATGAAACGGCTTTCTTGGTTGATATTTTTAATCAGTTTTAAAATCTAAATAATCTATTAATCACTTTTATTTTTCCTTTTTACTTTGCTTCTAAAGCAGTGAACCCCAATTTTCTCCTTAGTTCTGTATGAGTTATCCTCTATGCCTTAGAATTGAAACACTAGAAATTTCATACCCTTCTCTTACTGTGAAGAGTTCAAATGGAAGACTTAAAATTGTGCAGGCAGATAAACTAGTCATATGTAGCAATGTCCTGTGTCAGGTCTATCTTTTTTGTCCCCATGTCTATAACAATCTCATTTTAGAGGTGACCAAGCAGTGTTCAGAGAGGGTGAGTAAATTGCCAGGCTACATAGTCATTGATGAACAGGGTGGAACTGATGAATTTGCTGTAGAAAATTTAATACAAGGCTCATCCCTTACTACCTAATGTGCCATTGTTCCAAAATGTGTGTCCTGAGTTTGGCCACAAGTTGAGTTTAGCCAGTGTGGAGATAGGTGGCAAGACACTGGAGCACAGTTGGTGGAGTCTCCCCTCCCTGCTAGTCTTTCATCCTTCTGATTATATCAAGGAAGATGTCTGTGTGTGGTCTAACTTCTCAGATGCTTGCCTACCTTCGGTTTATAAAGCTGACAGGCAGAATCAGGCAACTGTATCTAGCTAGAATTTTATTGTTTCATTATTTATTATATTTCTTATGATTAGCTTCTATTTCTCAATACATATTAGGGATAAAGTAACTTTTAAAAAATGCATTTTCAAATGTGATTGATATAATGAAGAACTGTAAGTAAATAACCCCATAGATCCTACATGAGAGGACAAGCTTCATGAAGAAGGAGCACAGGGTGTTGTAAACTCAATGTTTGATTCTCTCCATAGCACCTTGCAGTTTGCATAACATCTCATACACATCATCTGTGATTCTCTCAGGTGACTCTCACCACCCTGTGAAGCTGGTAGGGATTATACTTCATTTTAAAGATGTAAAAAAAAATTGAAATTAAGAGAGCAGAAACTGTTGCTAAGGTCCCCTAGGTTGTGAAAAAGGTAGCCAGGGCTCCAGTTTCATGACTCAAGTTCCAGCAAGCACAGGGCTCCCTGACCTTCTGTCAACAACCATTTCAAGGGCAGGAGCAGAGAGAGATATTCTAAACCAGTGAGCCAGGGCTGGGGATTTAGCTCAGTGGTTCTGGCGCCTGCTGTACAAGTATAAGATCATGAGTTTGATGCCTTGTATAACCAAAGAAGTGAGCCAAAACCAGATATGCCATGGAAAGTCTTTAATGACTCTTCTTGAGGTGGCCTGAGATTTCGTCTTTCTGGTACTTGTAAATATTCTGTTTTGTGGGGATTCCTGCTTGGAGCCTCTCTAGAGCAGTTAAATTTTCCCTTGGTAATGAGTCACCTTCCAGAAGGTGAAGACATTGGCTCTGCTGTCAGGGAAGTGTCTCTTCCCTTCTGAGATGACAGAAACCAGAAACAGCCTGCTCATAAGGAAACACTGAGTCCAAGGAGCATTTCTTTCCAAGGCCACGAGCCTGAGGCAGGAGGAAACCATTAGGTTAAGATGAGTGGCAAGAGAGAGACCATGCACACAGAAGGACCAGGGTCCAGGTGTAGGTCCACATATCTGTGCTGGAGAGATACCAGGAGCTACATTGTGCCTGGCAAGAAAGTGAGAGCTGGAGGGAAGAGTGAAGCCCTTTCAGGTAGATTGCAAGAGGAGAAGAGCTATTACCAGACCCTTGGAGGAAGAGGGGGAGCCTCTGACAAGGGCAGACAAATGGCTGTCAGAATGGTTGGGGTGCTCATGGAAGCCAGGGAAGCTTTTTTTTCTCTTCTAGCTACCCCTGTAAACTTTGGCTTCAGACAGAGGATGTATTAGCCTTTCTATGCCAAACACAGAACGCAAAAAGGAAAATGCTCTCTAAGAAATACTAAACAAATGTTTACTGAAGAGCTACTATGTACAAGGAATTTTGGGACTAGTAATAGATCAATAAACTACACATACAGTGACCTATCCCTTATAGATGATTTAGCCCAACAGGAAGCAGTGTCATTAAATAGTTACTACATAAGGAATTAAATAACCACCATCATGATGAGTAGTACAAAGAAGCCAAGGTACAAGGTTTCCTAAGACCATATGACAGTGTATCAGAAGGATGAATGGGCGTTTGTTAAATGAAAAAAGAGAGAAATGTCCCAAGCAGAAGGAACTGTGTGGGGCCAGCTCAGAGGTATACAGGAATTTGGCATCTCTCCCAGGGCAGACATGTGCTTAAAGAAATATACTAAATTTACTTCGGTCTCCTCCAATTCCAAAATTAACTCCAGTAATTTTCTGGAAAATAGTTTGGTTTTTATAGTTTTGATTTTACTTTTGAATTGTGTCTGATGAGGATCAAAAGCGAGACTTTGAAAAGTGAATTATTGGCAAAGTGAGTTGTCATCCATTACTTTGTAACTTCTGTTTCATAGCACTGGAGCTTAGACAAAATTGGCCCCCGAACTCTTTTAAGGCCCTTTCAGCTCTAAGAATCCATGGTTTTTCTTGCACAGAGAATTTGACTATATACAGTATGTACAACTAGATCCATTGTGCAGGGGAAAATCAAGGGAAAGTGACACATTTGAAGTAAAAACTATTTAATGTTAGCTTTAAAAACATGTTAGCCAAAAAGAGAGAAGAGGGAAGCCATTTATAAAAAGGGCGCCTATTTAAAACCAGAAAAACATCTTATTAAAGGCACAACATTGAAATGCAAGGCACTGGTGTTGATTGAAGGAAGAGTGTGTGTGTGTGTGTGTGTGTGTGTGTGTGTGTGTACACATGCTTCCAATGTAAATAAGTTCACCTACAATTTAGGTCTGCAATTCCTAGCAGTATGAGTTTACCTAAGTAAAGCCTACATACTTTCATTAGCAGTGCTATATGTTTACACAGCACATTTCCTTTTAAGATATTAAGATTCAGCCAGAGAACATTAAAAGCACTCCCACTTGATTCATCCTGTCTCCCTTGATTCCAAAATTTACTCCAGTAAAAGTGTATTATTCTTGGAAAGACTGATATGCTGTAAATTTAGAATTTAGACAGATACCCCCTGAATCACATTCTCATAGGGCCACATTCTTAAGATCTCAGGCTGCTAATAACAGGAAAGTCCTTCAAAACTGGGAGGTAGAACAAGCATGGCTGGCCTCGTGACTACAGTTTGATAGAAGGAGTCTATGGAGAGTAGAAGTCTGAGGACCATGAAAGCAACCTGGTTTTAGTCTCCAAGTGTGACCTGCAAACTCTAGGCTTGGGACATCAACAACTTGCTCTCATTCGGGGACTGCCCAGGAGGAGGGGGTCCCACCAGATTTTATTTCCTCTTATCTTGACTTCCCCCAAGCTACTTGGTAAAATCTCTGGCTTAGAATCTCAGAAAGTTTTCTTAACGGGGTAGTGCTTGTAGCTTTTCTTCCATCTTCCCAAAAGCTGCCAGGAAATCTCCAAGGAAGAAAAAAAAAAAAAAAAAGAAGAAGAAGAAGGAGAAGGAGAAGGAGAAGGAGAAGAAGAAGACAAGGGAAAAGATTGTGCTGGAGCTTCTGGAAACAGTTTGGCAAGAAACGCCAGCTCCACTCTTCTATCAGCATCCCTTACATTAGCTAAGTAAGGCAGAGCTGACCCTCGGGAATGTGAAGTGTCTCTGGGGAGGAAGGTGGGAGGAGGTCCCTCCTCTCACTGACTAATGTGGTTAGATAGCAAGCTGCTCTAACAAGCGGCTGACTTTCCTAGAAACGAGGGCGACTCTCACCAAACATGGGACAGAACTGTTTTACCTCCCAGCTGGTTTTGTCAGTCAGCCTCTGTAGCAGCCACTGTTCACCTCAGCCTGGGCAGTGTCTGAGGCAAGTTCAAAGGCAGCTGGTATCAAAGGAGAATATGAGTTCACTCTTAAAATTTCTACCCAACTGCCTGATGGGGTCTCTTAGATGTGAGATTTGAGGGCCTGCTTTGGATACAACGGCGTGCAAACCTCAGTGGCTATCAGCAAGCAGCTGGCAGACAAGGAGGCTGGTTTCCGTTCAGTCTCAGTCATCACCCTTTGGACCCTAAAAGAATGTTAAACAAAGAATCTGTGTCCAAGGCCAGCACTGCCAACTTCCTAGATTTTCCATTCACCATCCGAGAGATCCAATCCCTAAGCAATGAATCAATTTCCCAAGTTAGGGCTTGGAACTTTTTGTCTTTTACTATGGTCCTCTTTTTCTTTCTTTCTTGTTTTTCATTTTTTGTGTGTGTGTGGGGGGGTACTGGGAATTGAACTCAGGATATTGCCAGGGAGGTGGTCACCACTGAGCCAAGTCCCCTACCTATACTCCTCCTTTTCAAAGTGACCTCAGCTCATCACCTTTGGAAGATGGGAGATATGTTCAGGGACTGTGTCTGGGTTACACATTTATAAAGGCGATTGGCAGTGCCAGCTGAGAAATGGAACCCGATACACAATTTGCTTTATATAATTTCTGTAGCTTTTCTGTCCTAATGTTCTAAGAGTCATAAACTTCTGGAAAATATCCCTATTTGAGTCTTGTCACCTCTTTGCTCATTTTTTCATGTAGGAGTTAAATATTCAAAAGAGTGGATTATCAAAAAGATGGAAGGAAAGGGGAGTTGGTAACTCCTTTTCTTGGCCAGCCCAGCAAGCTCACTGTCTGCTCCATTACATGCCAAGTAATATTGTGGGCAGAAGCAGACAGTCCAAGCAGAGTTAGTTAGCAGAACCCAGATAACCACATGAACTGTGCTTGCATGCAATAGTCCACCCTGATCAATGGAGGAAATGTTCTAAGACTCCTCACAAATGCCTGAAATCACAGAGAGTACCAACCCAATGTATACGTGTTTTCTCATGCATACCTACCTGTGACAAAGTTAAAATTTATAAGTTAGGAACAGTAGAGACCAATAATAACTAATAATGGAACTAAAAATAGTACAATTACAATGATACATTGTAAGAAAATTGCCAGCATCATTTCTGTTGTGTTTTGGATCTGTTATGACGTCAGAGTTACCCGGACACAAGCACTATGATAGTCTCTCTGTCCTGCAAGATATCTACTAAGTGATAAGCACTCAGGTAGCATATACAGTATGGATACACTGGACAAAGTGATGATTGCAAAGTGATGATTGGTATCCCAGTGGGATGGTAGTGTGTGGCGAGAGATTTCCTCATGCTGTCGGGAGTAATGTACAGTTTAACACTGAGGAATAGTTTATTTCTGGACTTTTTCATTTAGTATTTTTGGACCACAGGTAACTGAAAGCATAGAAAACAGAACCACAAGTAAGAGGAGATAACTCCTGTGTTTTTAATCAGGAAGAGATCTTCAGGATGCAGATGGTGAGGTCAGTTGTGGGGGTGGATATGGTTCTAGAATCCTTGCCACTGTCAGCTTCCCTGCAGGAAGGTGCCCACACACTTAAGTGGTCCTGGGTCTGGGAATCCCTGCATTTCTGTCTGCATCTATTCTCAGCTCAGTGAAGCATGGCTGGCAGAGGGAGAGGGAGAGGGGAAGGCAAGGCCAGGAGCTAGAACAGAAAAGCCTTCCATTTGCTACTTCCCTTTCTGCCTGTAGATGGATTTGCTTTCCGTTCCATTTTTATAGCCAGATTAACCCTGTTTTGTTCCTTCAGTAGTCTTCATTTACCGCCTTTCTCTGAGGAAAGCAGAACTATACACATGATTACAAGTATGGAAGTGTTTTATAAAGGGCCGTATATGTTGGTTAGGAGACTACAGTGAGGAGGAGGAGGGTTACGTGGTCTAGGAAAACAGAAACCTCTCAGAAGTGGTGTGACAGTTTCCTGGGAGCATGAGAAACATGAGGTTGGGCACATGACTTCAGGCATAAGAGATGCCAGAGGTCTGGGGTGCTAGGCTTCTGCCACCCCCACAACGGTCTTGGAAGATATGCGTTCCTCTAACAACCCACCTGCTTCTCAGTGGCATGTTGGGTTTCTGTGAATTTATTTTTCCTTTCTGCTCACCCTAACTTTATCTTAATCTCACCTGCTAAGCTAAGCTGGCATGTTGAAAGAGGGGGACAGTAAGGAGACCATATTTTGTCCCAAACCCAAACTGCACTAAAGCTGAATGTGGACATACTATCTTACGAGACAAAATTAGTGAATGAATGAAAAAAAAATAAATAATATAAAGGACAAATATCATTTGTTATAAAATAGAAAGTATTCTTTTATTTAGCATTTGTTCAAAGTATATTTGGGGGCCCCAGAAGCTCCCCACAATGTGAGATTCATTTACTTTACTTACCTAGAGCCAACCTGTGATGTAAATTTGACACACACAATGCACCTAAGAAAAATACCTGACTCCCCTGGAGTCTGCTGTTACAGGCAGGGTTGGCACCAGCTCAGCACCACCAACTGATCCTTGTCTGTTGCTTTAAATAAGATTGGCCAAAAAATCAAAACAAGACATTTTTCCTCCGAAGAATCCTAAGAATTGGATCACTAGGGCTAATTTTAATTTGTTTAGTCTATGCATTTCACCCTCAGTACATAATTCAGGAGAAGGGTATCTAAATTGAAGGGATTTCTTCACATCTGTGCTTGTCCAGATGGAAGAGTCAAAATGCCCAAGGAGTAACCCTGGGTTGGATGCTAAAGGTTTGGAAACATCCCAGAGAGTGTCTGTCATGTGTCCTGTAATGTAACAAGGCCTCTGCTGCTAGCCGTGTGAGATTCAGTGTGGTTCTAGGTGAGACTTTGTGCAACGGCATTTCCATGTTTGAGTCCCATGAGGCTGTGGAGAGCTGGGCTCAGACCGTGAAGAAAGGTAGTTCAGGAAGGAAAGACAGTGGCCATTGCTAACTCCCTTCACCTGCTGTCCTCGCAGTCTGAGCTAGTCACCTAGCTCATGGAATACAGAGCCCTCCAGGTTTGAGCTGCATGTCTCATTCCTTTGTCTCATGTTTGAGAAAAGAGGATGCTCTTGACCACAGCCAAAATTCCTAGCTTGGGTTCTACCCAGAGCTTGAGGAAGTGAGAGAGCAAGGAGCCAGATGATAAGCAGAATAGTAATTCTGCTTCAGGACTGGGGATGCTGCATATGGACCATTTGTTTTATATTACTTCTGAAAAGAAAAAACCTATATTATGGAACAAGATGCAGGTCTTCCCAGTGTCTTAGAGCACAGAGACCAGCCTTCCCTTCACCTGTGTCTCCTGTCC
>PVIC010026152.1:9630-24831 GCA_004025085.1 Thryonomys swinderianus | reverse complement strand
CCACAGGACGTGAAAACACACCTCTATGCAAACTTGCAGCATGAATAGTCATGTGGGTGATACAGAAAAAGTCATCAATTTATGTAATGTGGACATATTGAGAATGGAGCGTATGCTCAAAATGGTTTTTTTACTGATAAGAGATAAGTGTTCGGGAAGCCTCGAGATCAAATCACAGAGTAAGAGCTGTCACACTTCTATGCACACACAGGTTCCTGGGCCCCAACCCCAGAATTCCTGACTGTGTGTCTAGGTGGAGCCTGACATTTATATTTGTAGGGAATTTTAAAGTGATGCCTGTCCTGCTGGAGAAGGTGCCAGGCACTGAGAACTTAGATCTTCCTCCTGGAGTATTAGCTCTGACTCAGGTGTCTGGGAATATTCAGAACTCAGGCCCCAAACCCTAGCAATGATGTGTCAACTCCCCACCCCACCCCCACCTGTGACTTGCTTCAGATGCTGCATTAACAGCACTGCAGGGGACTCTGATTCAACAGAACTGAAGGCCTTCACTTTGGGAAATTCTCCTCTGGGGCTCACAGCACAGGGATGTGAAATGCCAGGATGTAGGCAGGCACACAAGCAGGAAACTGTTTTACGTAGAAACAAATTAAAAGCATCTGTGTCTAAAAAACTTAACAGCCCATAGGGGGAAACTACTACTACTTAGGTAATTTTTTTTTTTTTTGAGACAGGGTCTCGCTTTATAGTTCAGGCTGGCCCTGAGCTCACTATGTAGCCCAGGCAAGCCTTGAACTCAGCAATCCTCCTGCCTCTGCCTCCCGAGTGCTGGGATGACAGGTGTGAGCCACCACGCCTGGCACTGTGGTGTGTGGTGTTGATAGCTGGTGGGCGTGAGTCACCAGGCCCAGCATTGTATGTGGTTACTGGGATCGAAGGTAGGCGCTGGAACCACTGAGCTAAATCTCCAGCCCTACTTAGGTAATTTAAAGAAAAAAAAGTTTCATCCTTAACTGCAGTTCCTTACAAATGAGATACGTGCATCTGTAGCACACTACACAGCTGTTCAAGCATGAGACTCTGATGGGACCTCATGTCCCACTGCACGTGGCCTGCTGTAATCTGACCTCGTAATGTCCGTGAGACAAATCTTCAGATGGCTGTTGAAATAAACCAGCTTCTCTGATGTTTTGTGTGGTACTTAATAGATGCTTAACAAAGCTAGTTCCTTCATAATTTTTAAATTTCCTGCCGCACTGAAGGAACTATAATCTATTCTGAAATGGTTTAAATGTGTCTTGTTTTTATGCAGTAAGTTCCAAGCACGTATGTCCAGGGAAGAGACCGAGTCAGAGGGATAGGGAGCAGGGTCAGGGTCCCATTTCTAGATCACGGGTCGGGAGTCAATGCTTGGTAAATTAGGATTAAGGTGTGCTGAGAAATGCTAGGTCAGAGTCAGGCTGCTGAACACATCAAGAGCCTCTAGGTCATGGCGATCAAAGCTACTGAGTTGATTTTAGTATCAAACCAGTACTGTTAGTCTTACTGTTACTGTTACTCTGTTGAGCACTGAAAATGAGACGGGGCTAGAGGACCTATAAAATGCCCTTGTAGGAATCTTGGATAATGATTCCAGTAATAACAGTACCATTTAGACTTGTGAAACTTTATTGCTTGAAGGAAACTCTCTCCTTAAATTTCCTGTACATTATTCCAGTTAAAGCTTCGTCTAGCAGTTGGTTTTATGAGCAAGAGTAAAACAGTCGTTTTAGAACTTCAAAGTCTTATTTGTAACTAAGGAAAACTTATGGTTTCTGTGATATAAATCTTTTTTACTTTCATGATGTGATAAAAATCTACACTCATAGTATGTATATAAATCTAAATTAGTTTGTTAAACTATTCAAATTCATGATAAATACTACAAAAACATAAGAATACTGAGGGGCATCCTGCTTTTACCAGACGGCAGGCTTTGTGATAGTTATCTAATTTATAACTTCTTCTAATCAGCTGATTGCAGTTGAAACATTCTCAGTCTGTAACACTTAGAAGTACAATCACAAATAACCCCAGATTTCTGCGGTTTTAGAAGATGTTTGTTAGGGTTTCTTGTTTTACTAGCTTTTTTACAAAGACCCTGTCTGGTCAAAATGTGTGCATGCATGTGTTTAAGGAGTTACTGCTTTTGTTAGGTGTAACATCGTGATTTTATAAGAGAAAAAAATACCTCTGTCTAGAGGAGATTCATGCCGAAATATTTTGAGGTAAAATACAATTTTGGGGGGTTTTCTTTAGTATTACAACAGAGGTTATTTTAAGAAATGCCTTAATTTGGTGCTAACCAGATTATATTGCAGATACATTTTGCCTTGATTTCAAATTCAACTTTAATGTCACGTTAACTCTCCCGCACACATACAGTTGGCGAGCTGGCCTTTATGGGGGCTTCGGCCTCGAGTCTCAGCAAGGGGCATTGTCCTCTGCTCCGCCCACTCCAGCTGTGGTCTCAGGCTCTGCTCTCCAAGCCAGTGAGTGTGACTGCTGAGTTTCTGGATGCTTTTATCTGTGTGAACGATGTGAGTGTAGCTTGGAGTGACCCCAACAGAGCTGTGCTGAGCGTGTGCCCGCGAAATTGTAATTTGTAAACCTGAATCTGCTCACATGTAATATTGTTACGCTGGGCTTCGGTAGGGTGAGCCCTACTATGAAGCAGCGGGAGCACATGTGTTAGTTCCTGTAAAACTGCCTGTGGGTTCATCTGGTTTGAAAGGCCAGTAGCTGCTGTTCCCTCTAAGTCCAGAGAAGACTCATTCATTGCCTGGAGACCTTGAGAAATGTCCAGGAAAGTAGCACCTCATAAAATAATTCAGTCCATGTTGATAGAAATAGCAATGTTTTCTTATTCATGTACTTGAAAACAACACTAAAAACAGCACAGCACTCTGGAAAAGGCAAGGCTGTGAGGGGCAGTAGTTGCCAAGGGTCCCGATGAGGGGCAGGCTGAGCAGGCCGCACACTGAGGGTCTGGGGCAGCGGAGCCCTCCGTGGGGTGTGTGAAGGCTGGTGGGCCTCACTGCACCTGCTCCCAAAGGAGTTTGCACGTCCAGACTGAACCCTAGTGCTGGTGAGCTGGAGCTTTTCCGGGCACATCAGTGTGGACTGACCACTTTTAGCCACTGTGGGTGGGGTGCGGTGGTGCTGGAAGGAGCTGGGGAGGTGAGGCAGGTGCATGGCAAACCTCTGGCCTCTGCCCAGTTTCCCGTGAATCTAAAACTGCTCACAGAGTCTGTGCATGCACGCACGCACGCACACGCACACCCTGTAATATTGCAAGTGTGCTTCATCCTGAGATACTCAAATACCAACATCTGCACGGCCTATAAAATGTCTCTTATTGTTAGACATATTGCCAGCAGCAAAGTCTATGGGAAGTAAGTTTATGGGAGTCTTTTTATTTCCAAAATCTGAATCGCAGTTTTCTCCCCACCCCCACCGTGGTGTTTGCTTTTTCAGTTTATTTTTCTGCTTTTATGTTATCCTTTCTTGCTTATGCGTTGGGGTTGATTGTTTCCTGGGTTGAATGCTTAAATCATTTATTTTTCTTGGTTTTTAGTCAATGTATTTCTTAAAGGTTCCAAACTTTTTTCTGAGACCTGCTTTGACCACACCTCATGAATATGAATATAATGGTCTCATTTTCATTCATTTCTTAGTAGTGGTTCAGTTTTGATTAACGTATTCATCCAAGAGTTATTTGTGGGGGGGTCTTTAACTTCCAGGTTGTACAGTGTGTTTGTTGTTTCATGACAAGTTCTAATGCATTGTGATTATCATGTGGTGCATGTCCAGCGTTTCAAGTGTGTGTGGGCTTTTCAGAGTGTGTATTCTGCTTGTGCTGGACATAAAGCGGGTATGTCTGGACATAAAATGGAGAGTTTTGAACCTTTCGTGAGCATTAGTCCTGTGGTCCCTGGAAACAGCTGGCGGAAGTTGAGGAGGAAATTGGTGTCCACAAGCCTGAGGGAGCGCATTCATCCCTTCTCAGCCACGCGCTTACATGGGAACACACACACATCCAGGGGTCACCTTGCTAATTATTTGTATGGCCATACTACATTTCACTGTTGCAACTGTAACTTTGTTGTACAGCTTTCTGCTTTGGAAATGGCCTGTCGGTCTTCTTTTTTGCCAAAATTGTTCCATGCACTTGATTCTTCTGTTCCTAAAAGTTCACCCGTTGCATTCCTGTAGAATCTGGCTTTTGTGAGTGTATTTATTCTACCCTTAGCTTCCTTTCTCTAGTGTTAATATTTCAACTGATTTTTAACTTTTTACCTGTAATCTTTTTATTTATCCATTTATTTATTTATTTATGAAACAGGGTCCTGCTTTGTAGTTCAGGCTGGCCCTGAGCTACTATGTAGCCCAGGCAAGCCTCGAATTTAGCAGTCCTCCTGCCTCTGCCTCCTGAGTGCTGGGGTTACAGGTATGAGCCACCACACCTGGCACTGTGGCACGTAGTACTGATTGCTGGTGGGCGTGAGTCACCATGCCCGATACGGTTGTATGTGGTTACTGGGGATCGAACCAGGGACCTTGCACTTGCCAGGCAGATGGCGAAACCACTGAGCTAAATCCCTGGCCCTCATTCTTTCATTTTTTTCCTATCATTTATTTTTGTAATCTTTATTTTTCTTATTATTAATTCCAGATCTTTTGGTAGCCAAGTATCCCATGGTTGAGCTCATTTAGGCCATCCATCCCTTTCCGTGGTTCATCATATTTGCTTACTGTGCTTAGTTTTCTCTTCTCTCGGCCCCCGTTTTTCCCACTGGATGGAAAGGCCTCACGCCTGAGGTCCTTGGGCCAGGTCACCACTGACTTACACCCCTCAGTCCACATACTACTAAGACATCTGCTGAAGTTATTTGCTGACTTTTGCAGAGCTACAGGAGTAGCTTCTGGCAGTGGCTGAGTTGCCTGGACACACATTTAGTTTGGATTTAGGGACTGTTCTGTGTCGCTTATGATGCCTTTTGTGCAGGAAGGATGGATTCCAGGAAGTTCCCATCGCTATCGTGCTGAGCCCATCCCTTCCCGGGCCAGAGAAGCTGCAGTGCAGGGAAAGGTGATTTGGTTACAGGGAAGGACTTAAGAGGGCATCATCGGGAAGACACATTTCCGCTGTGAGTGCAAATCATGAGAGTAACGAGCTGAGAACAGATTCCCTCCACTTCCAGGTCTGGGCGTGAAGGAAAAGTGAAAATGATCAGTTTTATTCTTGTAGAGCCAAATAGCGAATTTTGTAAACTCAAATAACATAAAATGGCAAAATGTTTTACATGACTGCACACATGGGCAGTATTTACTAGGGGTGCGTACTAGCTGCCCGCTGAGCCTGACTGGCTCAGTATTTACGTCCTGAGGCACCGTTAGCTGTGTGAACGCGGCAGGAGCACACCCAGCTCTGGAGCTCGGAGGGGAAGGAGGCCGGGAGCCTGCGGGCCTCTGTCCGCGCCTTCACCCGCTAACGAGCACAAGCCCTACGCGACGCGTGTTTCCGCCCAGAGCCTTTCAGTGAATACGGCTCATCTACATCCACCCCACGGCCGCCAGCGCTGCGACCCGTGCCCGAGCAAGGTGAATCGAACCCTGAGCTTCTGCTCAGCACATCACGGCTTCTTGCTCTCAGGAGCATCACGTCCCCTGACGGACGCGACCCCGAGGAGACCGCAGTTCAGAACGGGGAAGCGGAAG
The DNA here is from genome assembly GCA_004025085.1 of Thryonomys swinderianus. Lineage (NCBI taxonomy): Eukaryota > Metazoa > Chordata > Mammalia > Rodentia > Thryonomyidae > Thryonomys > Thryonomys swinderianus. The sequence goes on along the minus strand of PVIC010026152.1, from coordinate 19,110 downwards.
CAGCAAGCGGCGGCGTCGCTCCGGCCGTGCTCCACCGGGGACGTCTGCATGGCGGCCCATAAGTTTGTCCCACTCCGCACGCGTGCACACACGGCTGTGCAGGCACCACGAGGGTTCACGTAAGGGTTACTAGTGCATTTTAGGGAGTAGGAACGCTCACAAGTACGCAGTCCAGGAGTGTTGAAGATTTCTTCCTTCTGCTTGGGCTCTGGAGATCCCACGACGGAATCAATCAGACTTTGTTAAGTGATTTATGCTCGATGATTTTTTATTATGTTAGGGACAAGAGACAAAGACTGGATTCTCCTTTACAAATGTCTGGAGAGTCATGAATGACTCTAAGTAACATGGGAACATGTGGTCTGATTTCATAAAATTGAATTAGAAGAAAAGTCATCTAATATAATGTGACTCTTAGGAAGTTTGTCAGTATGCTCTTTTTCTTTGATTCATCCTTCAGCAATGCGCTTGCAATTTCCTCTGATTATATTTTTAATGAAAACAAAAATTTTAAATAATTATGGTGGGAACAGAAGTTTGAAGTAAAATAAAATGAAACTTCTGCTGTCAGATTTTAAAAAGATTACCAATGCCAACGTTACATGAATTCTGTCATTTTTTGTAATTATTTATATTACTGTTGCACCTTTTCCTTTTTGAAATTTCCACTTCGAAGAGCCCTCCGGGTGCTCAGATACCCCCTTTTCTCCTTGCTAGCCATGGCCTTCAGGCAGGTAGTTAACTTCTCTGAGCAGCCCCTTTCTGCAGTTATAAAGTTCAGATAATGAAAAATATCCCCAACTGTAAAATGAAGATAATGAGCGATAAAATTTATCCTCAGTTGTAAAAGGAGGATAATTTTATGAGGATGAAATGAAGTAATATAGAAAGGGTACTTAGGCTAGAGCTTGGCATCTATCGTGATACTGTCTTTGATTTATTTGCTCATTTCCCCTCCAGAGGGTGTTTGCTGTAAACACTTGGACACTAGGAGGATGATTCTGCTGCCCTGACGTGGACATGTAGCTGCGGCTGTCCGCCTCGGTGTCCCCGCGTGCTGCGGTGGTGACTCTGAGTGGAGGCCGAGGCCGGCCTGCCTTTGCTGGACATGTTACTGCGCTTGGGTCCCCTTGAACTTCGAAGCGTTCCATCTGCCCTGAACCTCTTGTCTTCATGTGTTTTCTTCTTTACAGGGGCTGAACGTACTTAAACGCATGAAGCTCATCTCTCTGTTCTCTTAAATCATTTTTTCTCTCTTATCCCCTTTTTATTCAAGTGGTTTTCCAAAGTTTTCTGCTATAGGAATTCCACTTCCTCGCACGTAGAATGAGGTGCTTACTGTGACTTTGCAGGTCATGTAACCCCCAGCGCTGTGGAGGTCACCGGCTGCCCGGGGCTGTGGGGCTGCGCCTGGGAGCCAGGGCTAAGTCAGGACGTCTGTGGTCTCTTCGGCAGCTGGGCTCAGACCACCCTCCTGCCCGGGCAGCGGATGTAAATGCTCAGTGACCTGCGGCTACTAGTGGGGAGAAAGTTGGCCTGCGACTATGCCCCGGTGTTATTCACTTCTTACCACAGCGCTATCAAAGAGCATTGGCATTTCCATTTTACAGATGAGAAAGTAGACACTCAGATTTGGTAACTAGAAAAGATTACATAGGCAAGGAATGCCAGAACCAGATGTAAAATACCTAAGCCTTTCAACTCTAATACTGTCGTCTCAAAGAGTAGCACAAATTTCCCAAAGAAACACTCCCATTTTGTCTCGTAGGCATAATTTGTTTTTTCTTCCTGTTGGCATTATTCTAAAATTTCACTGGCTGGCCGCCAGGTCTACAGGGAGGAAATTGAACATAGAGAATGTGAGAATAAACATCAAAAGCAGCAAGAAGTTTTTTTCCTATGGCCCCAGAGTAAGAAAAGAAGGGCTATAAAAGGCAGGCTAAATTTACTACTTCTAATAAAAATTACAACATAACCTCTGAGGCACTATTACAATACTATATCATATAGAATCGACATTTTAAAATATGACTTGGAGTCATTAAGGAAAGATTACATTATATTGAAGGGTTTTTTCAAGAAAGCTAAATACTAGCTGACTTAAGAAAGTTCAGAATTATAAAAAAAATTTAGTTATAATTACAGAAAAAAATAGAAACATCTCAAATGACTATCCACAGGGATGGATGCATTATACTGCGACTCTGCAATAGAATATTGTTCATGTATCAACATGAGTGAAACTTACATATTATTAAATGAGAAACACATGTTGAGAAAGACACTGTATGTATAAAATTCCCTCTTTCTAAAGTTTAGACATATTCAGAACTAAATCATAGTAGAGATACATATATGATGAAACTAGAAGGAAGACAAATGGGATGATAAACATATAATTCAAAGTAATGATGATCTCAGGACAGGGAATGTGAGAGAGGTAACATTCTGTGCTTTAATAGAAACCTCAGTGTTCACCTGTATCATTATCAGTTGACTCACACATGTTTAAAATGTACTTCTATGCATCAGAGATTTGATGACAGGTTTTTTTGTTGTTGTTTGTCATTTTATTTTTTATTAAGGGTATACAGTAGTAACTCAGTTCTTGAGCTTAGTACTTTCCACAATTCTGGTCACAATTGAATTGGACAAGAACCAAGAACGGAATTAAATTCCATGGTTAGGTCCAATGTTGACCCTCTGGGGAAATTTGATTGGTTCTCCTCCAATTCAGTTTGCACCCAGAATCACAAGAAAAATTCAGTTTGTTGAACCAAGGTACTACTGTATTTTAGGTCTCTAGAATGATTCAGTAATGAGAAATTTTCCAAAGATATCAGGTAGATGGATCATACTAATATTACAAAAAACATGACTCACAAATAGCCTATGTCAGGATGTTCATTTAAGAAACAATATGCATGCATCTAAAGAAACCTATTGGGGTTTTGAGTGATAGCACACATTTTTTTTTTTTTTTTGAGACAGGGTCTCGCTTTGTAGTTCAGGCTGGCCCTGAGCTCACTATGGAGCCCAGGCAAACTGCCGCGAACTCAGCAATCCTCCTGCCTCTGCCTCCCGAGTGCTGGGATGACAGGTGTGAGCCACCATGTCCGGCACTGGTATGCGGTATTGATTGTTGATGGGCGTGAGTCTCCACGCCCAGCATTATATGTGGTTACCAGGGATCGAACTCAGGACCTTGCGCTTGTGAGGCAGGTGCCAGAACCACTGAGCTAACCCTCTGGCCCAGCACACATATTTTTTAATGAGAGGATTACTTGAAAGAGAAGTCTAATATCCTAAATTTTGTTGTGCTTTCTGAAAGCTGTTATCTGAAATTTATGATGCTTAAGGTTAGTGAAGAACAAAATCCCAGTGATCAAGTGTTGCATAGGTTCTAGAGAGAACATCAAGGAATTCAGAGGACTTTGGTATCAAGCATTCTGTGTTGAGCCCTAAGGGTATTTTAACAATTTGTAGAGGGCATTTTTGTCCCCCAGTAACCGTGACTTAGCACCTACACACTGTAACATTCTCTTCTGTCATTAATTTTATATCTCCTTTAGATATAGCTGAGTTTGTCTTTTTATTTAAATTACATATGTATTCAAGATAAATTGTTTTTGCATTTCCTTTCAATATAATTAAGAATAATATTACAAAATATTTGTTATACAAGGGATGTTAGAATGGGTAGGATTGAAAACAAAACAGAGCTACCCAAATGGAATAATCTGAACAATTTTTCTGAAGGGTGCACATCAAACTAGAAATCTCTGAAAGACATAAAGATTTAGGAAGTGTCATATATTTCCCTATGGTATTTACATACTTACATACATACATTCATTCATTCGTTCATTTATTCATTTGGATACAGTGTCTCACTTTGTAGTTCAGGCTAGCCCTGAGCTCACTACGTAGCCCAGGCAAGCCTTGACTCAACAGCAGTCTTCCTGTCTCTGCCTCCCCAGGGCTGGGATGACAGGCGTGAGCTACTGCGCCTGGCACTGTGGTGTGTGGGACTGATTACTGGCGGGTGTGAGTCACCACGCCTGGTATCATTGTATGTGGTTACTGGGGATTGAACTCAAGATCTTGCACTTGCTAGGCAGGCACCTGAAACACTGAGCTAAATCTCCAGCCCAGAGTTTACATTTTCATTGCTTAATGACCCATAATTAACCATCTAGTGCACAGTGACATCGTGATTGAGAAGAAAACTGTTACCTTTCATGTGACATATGAACAATAAGATTCAACTTGCCTTAAAACTAAACTACATGTGTTTTGAAAGACTTTGAAATATTTTTCAATGAGTTTTTCTGGGTATAATTATTGTTTCATCTGCACTTTTGGGAGGGAATTCTGGGATCTTTTTTTCTTTCTTTTTACAAGGGTGATTTTGGAACAGTACAATTTAATGCCTTGTATCAGGATCCTGCTTTATATGCAAAATGCTTACTTTTCCTGGAAACTAATCTCTTTAAAAGCTAATACTCAAGTCAAACAATGTACCTTTTTCAGTGTTGAATAAAAATGGGTCAGGCGGGGATTAAAAGACTGGCACTGCAGGAAAGTGAAGCAGTGAAAGTTCCAGCACTGTAAGCGCCTCCTCGCTGCATGAGAATTGATAAATGCTAGTTAACTGAGACCCCTCTGCCTCCTCTTCTGTGCCTCCGGGTGTGTGAGCCGGTATTGTTCCAGGCTGTGTGAAACCTTGTCTTCACAGGAAAGCCCCCTTCCCGGCTGTTAGAAATGTTTGAGTGTCAGGGAGCTTTGTGTCCATTTTGCTTCCTGTACGCTCCATGAAGAAACAGGCTGATATGTATCATCTTTCCAACCTCAGCTTCTCTGTGAGCTCCTCAGTGTAGTTCCTTGTTTGGAAGCTGCACACTGTGCCTTTAATACAGCCTTTTATTAGGGTTCAGGTTTACCAAAGTGTTTGATGTAATAAATACACACAGTCTACTAGATACGAGGATATATAGAGTCAGTTATATAGAAGGGTTAGGTTAAAGAGTTTATAGTCGCCTTGAGAATCCTTTAAAATAGGACCAACTTCTGGTAAATTCAGAACAAATGGAATGTCCACCCATTCATGGAAATAGCTATGGCACTGTGGGAAAGTCTCTAAACTTTTTGAGCCTCTTTTATTTATATGGAGAATGGCTGTTAAACACATACATTGTGTATAGTTTTACACAGGTAGTTTTCAGTATAAAAGGAAAGTTATACAAAGTACCTAGCATAGTTCTACGATGGAGGACTCCAAAAAATGGCTTATATTCTTAACACTATTTTTATGTTTGGCCAATCAAACATGTTTATTTTCTCCACAATATTTTCCTAACCACAGACTATCAATTTTAAGAGAAACTTGTGTCCAATTTTTTTTCTGAAAAATCACAGGAGTTGACTTACATGAGTTTTAGAGATTCTTCCATCTTTATGATTAAATAGATGTTTTTGTAAGGAAGTGAGTCCCTAACACTGTCAGCCTTTATCAATTTGCTACATATTACTATTTCATAGCATCTCTTCCTTGTTTTAGATCTTTTTTTTTTTTGCTTTTTGAGACAGGGTCTCGCTTTGTAGTTCAGGCTGGCCCTGAGCTCACTATGGTGCCCAGGCAAGCCGCCGCAAACTCAGCAATCCTCCTGTCTCTGCCTCCCGAGTGCTGGGATGACAGGCGTGAGCCATCACGCCCGGCATTGTGGTATGCGGTATTGATTGTTGGTGGGCATGTCTCCACGCCCAGCATTATAGGTGGTTACCAGGGATCGAACTCAGGACCTTGCACTTGCAAGAAAATAGGAGCCTCTGGGAGAATTTCTACATCTGTTCCTACTGCCTCCCTTGGCAGTCACCGTGCACTAGATCTCTTCCTCTCGTGACCTCATTAGTTTTCTTTTTCTCTTCTCTCATGTCCAACAAATAATAAAAACACTAAAGTACCTTCCACTTTTAAAATCCTTCTACTTCATCTAGTCCCACATGAAATACTCCATTTATTAAGTCTCCATTAACCCAAAATTCTTTGAGTTGTACTTTTGTCTTTCTGTTCCAATCCTTTTTCTAAAAATTACAAACTCATTCTTAAAAGTTGCAAAATTAGTACAGCGAATAATTGTGTAGCTTTCGTATGGATGCATCAACTTTCACTATTTCACCTTAGCTTCATCTCTTTGTCTACTACACATTTTCTTGAACCATTTAAGAGTTCTTCACCCCAAAATACTTAAGCCTGTATCTCCTAAGAACAAGTTCATTCTCCCATGTAACCACAGCTCCATTTCTTTCCAGCAGCAGATGTGACATTAACACAGTGCTGTGTTGGACATACTCAAGTTCTCTCGGCTTTCATCACTTTCAGTCTTTTTCAAGAGCCAGTAGCCAAGTAAGGTTTGTATGTTACTTTAATTGACATATTTCTTAAGACCCCTTTAATTTGGACCTTGGACTTCACATTTTATGACACTGTCATTTAGAAAAGAATGAATGTGAGTTGACTTATAGAATGTCCTTCACTTGGATTTATGTGTTTTCTTTATGAAATGAAGGGTAAACTATCAACAAATCTGGAGTAAAATGACTTCAGTGCTTGGGTCAGGGACACATGTGCTGTTATGTTCATGAGAGCCAATGCGGCTCACACGTGACCCCAGTGTGGGGCAGCATGTGCAAAGTTCAGTTTGCTCACTGGCTGACAACTGCATCTGTCAGATTTCTTTATTGGAAAAGTAGTAGTTTCCTTCTGAGATAATTAATAACTTCTGGAAACTACTTTGCAACTTTCTCAAAGTGAGAGTTTTCAACAGTGGGTCAATCACCTCCTGATGATTCTTAGCCAAGTTATATAGGACAGTGGCCATTGTAAAATGGTGAATTTTCTATTGCTGTTTGGCCTGTACATTTTTTACTTTTCCTCCTTTTCCTGACCCACTTACAATCAGGCTCCTGTGCTCACTCTAACAACTGCTCTTGCCCTGGCCCCTGGTTTCTGTCTCCTAATAAAAAGCCTCATTCCTTATTTTGTTTGGTAAATCAGCTGCACTTGGCAAAATTCAAATTTCCCTTCTTGAATTACTGTCTTAGGTTTGCTTCTGAGGAACCTCTAGAGTGACTCCTCAGTTTCCATTCCAAGTTCCTCTTCAGATTCTAAACCTCTTCAAGTTGAAAACCTTAGGATTTAAGCTTCTTACCTCTGCTGCAACTGTGGTAGTTTGTTATTTTAATTGCTCACGCCCCAAAGCATGGAAGCATCACTGGTTTTCTCTAGCTTTTACCCTGTATGTCTAAACCCTCAGCAAATTGTATCAGCTTGCTTTCTTTCTCTTTCTTTCTTTCTTTCTTTCTTTCTTTCTTTCTTTCTTTCTTTCTTTCTTTCTTTCTTTCTTTCTTTCTTTCTTTCTTTCTTTCTTTTTCTTTCTCTCTCTCTTCCTCCCTCCCCCCCCTCTTTCTTTCGAGACAGGGTCTGGCTTTGTAGTTCAGGCTGGCCCTGAGCTCACCATGTAGTCCAAGGAAGCTTCAAACTCAGCAATCCTGCCTCTGCCTCCCAAGTGCTGAGATTACAAATGTGAGCCACCATGCCTGTCAGCTTTATTTTTAAAATATAACAAACCAAATCACTTCTTGCTGCCTCTTCTGCTCTGTCCTTATACTCATCCACTGTTATGTCTGGCCTTGACTGTTGGCCTAGCATTCTTCATCTACTCTTGCTTACCCATAGACCTCTTTTTTAGAATCAAATAATGTCTCCAAAATCATCAGATTCAAAGTACAATCCAGAGTTTCTCCATAGAGACTAAAACTCTGCATACTTGGGCCCTCGATTCTTCTTTGTATCCTTTTCTGCCAGTTTCCTGTTCACTCCGAATACCTACTATTACTCCTTTTGTCTACAAAACTCTTCCCCCAGTTGATACCTGGCTGCATTCAGATCTCAGATGTCACCTTCCTTATCAGATCAGCCTGTCAGATAGAAGTCTTCTCTCCATTACTCTTTGTCCCTCTCTAATTTTCCTTCCTGCTACAGCCCGTTGGTGTTCTCTTTGTATCGTCTGTCCACCCCCAGTGCGGGGCAGCAGGCGCTGCTACCTACCCAGCTCCTGCACAGTGCCTCACTTGGAAAATGTTTTTTGAATTAACGATTGGAATTCCTCTCACAGTTCTCTTAATGCTGGCAGGAAATGAGAGTTTTTTCCTATTTACAATAGAAGTCTTAATTTTGTAACTGCTTTCTCCTCAAAACATGGTTTACAATTTTTCATAGTCGAGCTGAGCAGAGAAATTGTGCTTTTGTGGGTTGTATAAATTAATAGGTTATTTATAGTTTCCTTTCTTACTACTAATCCAATATATTTTTCTATGTTTGGATATGATTCCTTAAAAGGCAACCAAAACTCTCATATACTAATGCAGTGTTAGTTATTTTATTGTAAGTGAAAGCACGTTTTTTACTAAATCGTCCATTTATGAATTTTAATGATATCTGTATGACAGTATTTATTTTACTGCCTGATATAATATTCTAGAAAGTCTACTTGGCTAAAGAAGGCAGAAAGTTCTGGCTTTTTATTCACTTGAAAGTAGGAGCTAATCACATGTTTATAAGATTAAACTAATGGAAGCTGCTGGAAACTTTTGACTGACTACCATCTTCCTGATGTTTTATGTTCTACTTATTTGGTTTCTTTGCACATCATAGATGTGGGGTTTAAGTAATGGGAGGTAATATGTAAGATCTCAAATCTGGTTTTAGCAGTTCTTGGAAGTTGGTAGTGTATATATCCCTGTTCTAAGGACTGAGGAAATTCATGCCTGTTCTCTCGGGATGCAGATGGGTGTAGGTTACTTTTAAATGCCCCATGTTACCCAACCTGTCTCCCTCACAGCAGATGACAGATTTTAGGAATGATAATAAGGAGTTTTTATTGTACCTTTCATTAGATAACAGAAATGTTAAATATTAAATATTATCTGAGAGGGTTCCTAGAAGTAACTAGCCATTTTTTTGATACTTAAGAAGTGTGTTGGGCCGGAGGATTAGCTCAGTGGTTCCGGTGCCTGCCTCACAAGCACAAGGTCCTGAGTTCGATCCCCGGAAACCACATACATTGTTGGGTTTGGAGACTCACGCCCACCAGCCATCAATTCCACATACCACAGTGCCAGGTGTGGTGGCTCACGCCTGTCATCCCAGCACTCGGGAGTCAGAGACAGGAGGATTGCTGAGTTCAAGGCTTGCTTGGGCTACATAATGAGCTCAGGGCCAGCCTGAACTATAAGGCGACACCCTGTCTCAAAAAAAAAAAAAAAAAAAAAAGTGTGTTGACTCCAAGGATCCTTCTATGGTTTTAGTATCAAAATAATGCTTGCTTCCAGGAATGAATTTGGGAGTATTGCTTCCCTTTCAATTTCATTAGAGTTTGAGAAGTAGTGGCATTAGGTCTTCTCCAAATTTCTTACAGA
>PVIC010026151.1:0-24740 GCA_004025085.1 Thryonomys swinderianus | reverse complement strand
GCCCTCATTACATCCCCTATTTACGTAAACTCTGTTTCCTTCTTTACCATCAAATTTTTTCCTTCCCTTCTTTAATTTCCCCACCCCCTTTCCCTTTGAACATTTTCTACCTATTCAAAGAATAGCAGATGATATGTGCAATTCTTTTAAAGACAAAGAAGCAAATTTTGTATCAAATGGTGTGTTTAAATGATGTTTGCATATTCTGCAGGAGTGTACATGCAAATAAATTGAATATGAGAATAAAATATATGAGTGGCTAGAAGAAAGTCAGACTACTGAGTTGTGTGTATTTTATATTTGTTTGTATGTGTGTGCATTTTTTCACACTGACTAACATCCACAGCCATGTTATATGGTTTTATTTTAGTTTCCTAGACCAAGGCCTCGTACATAGTGTATACTTAAACCCTTTTAAAACTGGCAATTTAAAGAACAAATACACATGCTTTGTAAAAATAAATGAGCATGTTTTGTTCTCGAAGCTTGGCATAGGATGTACCAAATGTTCTTCAGAAATTCTTAACACAGAGCCTAAAAAAAAAAAAAAAACTGCAAACTTCCTGTAGTCAGGTATAGGAGGTTGTATCTGTGTTGTATACTCTACACACTTTCAGGAGGCGCCCTTCACACTGTGCCTATCTGCAGAACTACAGAGGCCCAAATCATGTAAGTATTTCAACTTTAGTGTACACAAAACTAATGCACATAAATTAGCATAGTCTCAATGAAGTTTAAAAACAGCTATTAAATAATGCTCAAGAAAAGTCTAAGAAATATCTAAGATAATTATTGTAATTTATAATTTTACTTTGCAAATCTAGTCTCTGTGGCATCTATTATTCGCAAAGAGGTATTTAACAAGACAAGATTCAGAAATACATAAAACAGAATGAATACTTAAAGCAACAGTTCTCAAATACAATAAAACCATGTATAAGATAATTTCTGAATATCCAGGTTGAAATATAGTAGATGAAAATCTAATAACTTTGCTTAATAATAGTATGTAAATTTAATCAATTACTGGAGAGTATTTTATTCATTTCTCCTGGTTTTACCAGTCTTTTTTCCATATTTGTAGATTTTGAAATTTTTATCAACATTTTGAAATCACACACACCCATACACACCACACAAACACAAACACACACTTATGAATAAGAGAATACCTTGAGGTCATAATATTAAGTGAAGTAAACCAGATACACAAATTTAAACATGGCATATTTTCTTATATGTGAGAAACTCAGTAAAAATAAACTAAGGAGCAAAATAAAACCTAGGTAAAAGGCAACAGGGAGATGGATGTTTTCCGGAAGTGAGGGACACCAAGAGATGCTGGCAACAGAGGACGTGAGGAAAGGAAGTGATTGAAAGAGAATTACAGTGTGTCTTGTACATCTGCCAACCGCCCACAGTGAAAGCAATCATTATGTACTGCAAATGTGTCACAATAAAACTTTAAAAAGAAAAAAAAATGCCAGTCTAGACAAAAACAAAATAAATAAAATAGTTTTTCCATATTAAAAATAGAAAAGAGGACTGTTATATAGCTCATTGCAAAGTCCCTGGGTTCTGTTTAAATCAGGGTGAAGAGAGAGAGAGACACAGATAGAGACAGAGACAGAGGGACAGAGACAGAGACAAAGAGAGAGAGACAGAGAGAGAGAGAGGGAGGGAGGGAAAGGGGACACACAGACAGACAGACAGACAGACAGAGAGGAAAAAAGTGCCAGATATGCTGGCACATCCTTGTAATCCCAGCACTTGGAGGATGAGGCAGGAGAATCACTGCCAGTTTGCTGGTTTGAGACCAGCTTGAATGACCTAGTGAACTGAAGGCTGTCCTGAACTGCATAGTCAAACTGGTAGATTTATTTTTACTGATGAACTGTTCTATAAATTGTCCAGCTCAGGAGAGCAAGCACCATGAGTTCTGGCAATGGAGCACTTAAATGTGAGAACTTTATAAATGAAGAATTCAATTTTTAGCTTAGTTTAATTACTTGAAATTTCATCAAAGCAATGGTTAGTGACTATGATGGGACATTACAAATCTTAAGTAACCTGAAGAGTATCCATTTCATTTTGCATAAAATTTGCACATTTTGTTTACATCTTTAATAGTATTGGTGAGTCTGAGAAATTCACTTGAATTTGTGCTGAGAAGTAGACTGATTATCCAGTGTAATTTTGTTATCAGCAATATTTGGAAAAAAGACAAAACCACCAGTCAGTGATACTTTACTCAATTTTAAAATTTACTCTAACCTAACAATTCTGCTTTAAAAAAAAAATCCCAATGGAAATGTATCAGGTACAGACACATCTTCTAATTAATATACTGCATTGATTAATTCTGAGACTAAAATTTACACTTCATCTAGCATATATTATTATTATTATTATTTTAATCTCCACCTTTTTGAGTAGAAAAACAAAATAATTTAGGATAAGATTTCAAGAAAACAATCACATCACTTTTATAAGTTTTTCAATTTTTAAATGAAACAAATTCAGTGACAGTCACACGGTGCTTCTAAAATAGAGTTAGTTATTTTTTTTTCTCTGTAGAAATGTCTACTTTTTTAAAAAAAAGTTAGAAATATCAGGCAGATTAGATTAAAATCCAATGCATGAAATGATTTGCAGATGGTATCTGGCAACTAAATCAAGTACTACGTCTTATTGCTTTCTGGAACAGAGGTACAATCAGATGAAAAGCAAATAGGAAAATGTATATTAGGTGCCTGGTTTACAAAAAGTGCTGTCTCCAATCAGTTACAGTTGACTGGAACAAAAATTAGTTTCCAGGGATCAAAAGAAACGAACAGCTGACCAGGGCAAAGAGAATATCCCACCGAGTGTTAAATATTTATTACTGAGCCACTCTCCCCAAAACAATCTGAATTCTGGCATATTTCCACAAAAATTGCTCTTCAGTAATTAATTTGGCAGGTCATTTTTCCTAAAATCAGTAATTAATATTGGTCTGGGTGGCTTATATCAAATCTTTCTCACCAGGGATTCAATTTCCATCGCTTAAGAATCGTGATGAAGCTACCATTTTACCTTTTGTTCTTCAACTTGAACCCTGTATTTAAAATAAGAAAAAAGGACTCAAAAGCACTGTAGACGCCATGAAGGAGATCTGAAAGTTTACAGACCCAATTTAATTGAGGCTTTTCAAGGTCATTGCATTTTCCTCTTCCACTGTTTGATAGTATAAGTGCTATAATATGAACAGATCTTTTTGCTGCTCCTAGAGCTTTAAGGTATGTCCGTGAGATTCTCTTTTCAATCCATCTCTCTCCAAGCTTAACAAGTTCTAAATGAAACTTCTGCAAAATAGATCCGTTAGCAAGAATAATATTCTTGATCTTTTTAAATTAATCGCTTTCCTAAATAACAAGAACACACACACGCGCACATACACACACACACACATTTTCTTTTTGAGACAGGGTCTTCCTACATAGTTCAGGCTGACTAATGCACGAGGTATGCCAGGCTGGCCTCAAATTTACAGTGATCCTCCTGCCTCTGCCTCCTGAGGGTTTAGATTACAGGCATATGACACCACACCCAGCAATAACAAGAATATCATAAGCACAAAAATATGCACTTAGTGATCTTGCTGTCCCCAATTCTCACCCTATCCTATCATAAACTTTAGCAAAATTACCACCAAATTCCCACAAGCTTTATAGATTTGTTTGAATAAATAAAATGTTTTATTTAACGCAGATATTTAATGTTAATATGCTCACAAAATGTTTCCTTTGCATCTGTTGGTAGTATTTTCATCTTTGGAGTCAGGTTTTAGAGGATGACTTCAACAAATTTTAATTCTGGTCTTTCTCTCTACATCCTACCCCCACTTCTCCTAAAACCTGAATCTCAGGAAGTCCATTTTTAAATATTTTATACAGTTCTACTTTAATGATTTTCTTTCCTAAAGATATGACGTTAAGTACCAACCAAATAACAGCATAGTGCCCATGTGTTAATCCTGTCCCTCCACTCTTAGAAGCTGCCGCCCGGCTCCCTATGGCTGCGGTGGCATAGCCGCTCACATTAGTACTGTGAATGCTCCCCCTTACCTTCTCCATCCTGACATGATTTTAAGGCAGGCAGAAGGTGGCTAGAAGTTAAAGAAATAAAATGGCTACAGCTACAACTACAACTACTACCTCAACTTGTAATACTGTTGATACATGGCTATTCTATGTCCTGTACTTACTGTCTAGACTTGGCACTGAACTAAACACATTTAAATGAAGAAACTGAAGCTCATTTAGGGAAAACTAACTGCACAAGTTCATGTAGCAAGATATGTATTTGCAAAGGGGACGTACAAAGTGTGATGGAAACACATAGTGAAAGTTCAAATAAGCATTACAGTAAAAGATATACTGGGAAATGTGTAAGAATATTATATTATGGAAATATGTTTAATAATATGAAAAGATGTTATAAGTGCTTGGTATATGCTCAACCAAAAATGTATTTTTTCATCTAATCTGTTGGCATAAAACAAATTTGGTAGTATACTGAGTTGGCTAGAGTATAAACAGACAAACATTCCAATATGCTCTTGGTGGAAGGGTTACCTGGTACCATCTCCATTGAATGCAATTTGGCAGTAAAACCAAGCATTTAAATGTGCATTCACACATTTAAGCCAAAAAGTATAGTGTGCAATTCTATTTGTACATCTACTCATCCTTACATAAAAAGGTGTGCATAAAAATTTTCATTGTGTTTTTATGTTCTCATGAGAAAGAAAAATTGATAACTCAAGGGAGAGACTAATTCATGTTTTATTTTTATATTGGAATAGTCTGTTGTGTTAAAACCGGTATATCTTTTTAATCAGTATGTATACACTCAACTGTATTAAGAAATACAATGACACCTTGAGGACACACTAATAAGTGAAATAAATAGATCACAGACATGTAAATACCATATCTTTTCTCTGGTATGATAAGTTGTAGACATAAATGAGTTCTAGAATGTTTGATAGATTTTGTGAAATAGGAAATCCTCAAAGAGAATGTGGTAGGGGAAAGTAGTGAGGGGAAAGAGTAAATATGATTTGAAAAGAAAAAGAAAGCACATGTATATAGTGGGTGGGGTGGTGGGGTGGGTTGGGATATGGGTAAAAATGAGAATTATCTCATATCATAAACTGCTACAAATTCCCCAATGTCAAGTGTGATTGTGAGCTGTATGTAAAATGTACCAATAAAAAAATCCAATTAAAAAAAAGAAACACACACACAAAAAAGATACACTGTTATTAATACCCCTCACAATACTCAGAATTTCTTTGAACATAGTTGCCTCAACTTCTCTGCACTCTCTGTACCAGTTCTGGAGTCTTCTGTGTCTTCACAACATAAGATCAAACATGCCCAGTGCCGCTGAGTGGAGTCCAGCGGGCTCTGGAAACACCAGGGTGTCCTCGTCCAGCTCCTCGTCCGGATGGAGGGCCACGTTACTTCTGGCACTTTCTGGAGCCCAAGGAGACCATGGAAGGGAAACATTAGGGATCTCAAGGAAGCCAAGGCTATGCGAGAAAAGAAACGCATGAGACACAAGTTCCAGAACTGCTTCAGGAAGCAGCAAGAACTGTTGGATAATTGTGTTCAAGGCAAGGGAAGGATTTTGAGGGATATTTATCAATAGTAATGTGTCTCTTGTTGTAAATTTCTGTAAAATTGAAACTTTCATTATAACTGTAGCTCACACCTCTTATGTTAATAACTTCATCCAACTCTATTATATATATATAAGACAATGTCATTTTTCCCTGATAAAAATCATGACTATCAAATTGCTGGTAATATACAATTACTTTCATCATTTTTCTCCTAAAATGACAATTACAATACCTGTCTTCTTGCTTGGAGGATTCCTCCTCTTGTTTTCCCCAGTTGAGTACAGGCGTGTTTCCCGAATTCAGATTTCTCCGAGTGGCGCACGCCATGTGACGATGACACTTGTCCTCCCTGCCTGCTCCCTCTGACCCTACATGCTGCCCCATCTAAGCAAACCATCCTGTCTTCCTGCCTGTTTGACCGGCTCCCCCGGCTCTTCATTAGGCTGCTGTTTCTGAACTTCTGTTCTTAGATCCCTTCTCTCTGTTCTTGCCAAGATCACTGGACATTCATGTTGATGTCCAGTAGCAGCTGCGCTATACCACAAAAGAGCAGGAGTTGAATACGGTGACACCTGAAGTATAACAGTAAACAGAGGGTGACAGGGTCCCTTGTTGCTCCCATTTATAACATATACGTTTTAAAAACCATAGATATTTTACAGTTGCAAGCATTAATTAACTTTAAAGGTAATCTGCCCATACTTTTAAGGAGCTTTAAAATAGAAATGCATGGTGCAAGCCACCTTTTAGGAAGGAGAAAGGATATAAATGAAAGAAAACAAGGTTGGCCGTGAGTGATTTATTATTCATGGTATATGATAAGTGCATAAGGTTTTATTACTGTTCTTCCCAATTTTACATATGCTTGAACTACTTGGTAAAAATTTAAAAACCTTTTTAAGGGCTGGAGGTTTAGCTCAATGGTTCCGGTGCCTGCTTCACAAGCACAAGGTCCTGAGTTCAGTCCCTGGGCATGGAGGGACTCACGCCCACCAGCAATCAACACCACATATCACAGTGCCGGGCATGGTGGCTCACGCCTGTCATCCCAGCACTTGGGAGGCAGAGACAGGAGGATTGCTGAGTTTGAGTCTTGCCTGGGCTCCATAGAGAGCTCAGGGCCAGCCTCAACTACAAAGCGAGACCCTGTTTAAAAAAAAAAAAAAAAGAAACTTTTAAAAGGAAGTATGTAAGTATATGATATGTTCCTTTTGATTTAACCTTTTGTGGAACAGCATCTTTTTTGAAACAGTTTCCCGGCGTATTCTTCCAACTCTCTAGTAAGAGGGGGTTTTGTAAGTACATAGGCGGGAGGAATTGAGAGTGTTCAGAGTGTTGGACACATCACTTTAGCGACAAATCTTTTCAAGAAAACTTCAAACACTACTGATTCTTCTTAATATGTTAGAAGCATGGAAATACTTGCTGCTCTTCCAGAGCAGGTACGAGTAAGGCTATGTCTAATTTACTAGTCTTGTACATCCTCTTTTCTCCTATAAAAGTGAGGGTAGTTATGGGAGGGGAAAGTAATGAGGGGAAAGAATAAATATAATTTGAGAAGAAAAAAATATGTATATAGTGGGTGGGGCGTTGTGGGGTGGGTAGGGATGTGGGTAAAAATGAGAATGACCTCGTGTCATATACTGGTACAAACCCCCAATGTTGAGTGTGATTGTGAGCCGTATATAAAATGTACCAATAAAGGAGCGAATATTAAACAGAGAGAGTAGTGACAATAGTAACAATACATAATTGTTTCATACAGTTAATACATTTTTGGCCTCACTGACCTCTCATACCAGTTGTGTGAGAGAAGTGCTGTCATTACGTGCAGTTTGCCGATGAAAAAGCCGTGGCGTGGGGAAGTCCCGGGGTTACCACACGGCTCCCCGAGTGCCAGAACCGGACTTTGAACCAGCTGGTCCCTCGGTATTCAGCCAGGGCGCTCCCGCAGATGCTTCCTAATGGCATGAGTCAGTTTGCTAACTTTCCGAACCATTTATGTCACCCAGGTCCTCTGCAAGTAGGGAAGCAGACTCGGTAGCCTGTTTCTGCTTCCTCACTTCCAGCCTGTGCATCTTCTTGAACCGTCTGCGCCACCACGCGCCCTCCCGGAGGCTGATCCCCGCGGTGCGGGGTGCTCCGCGCTGCTCCAGCGCTGCCTCTGATCTGTCTTCCGGCGGAGGCAGGGGGCGGGCGCAGAGGCAGACGCGCGCTCACTGATCTTGCACACACACCAGCAGACTCATTTGAATGGCTCCCTGCTCCTGGCTGGACCCACGTGCTCCGGGATCAGACCGAGAGATCTGAGGCACCGCAGGAAGAGCCCGACAGTGCCGGACCCCACGAGCCCTGCTTCTTCTGCTCTCAGAAGTTTCCGCGGTACTGCGCCATCCGCGCCTCCTGGAACTTGTGAGGGCAGCTTTGCTGACATCGCTGGGTTTCTCACGCCGACTCCAGCGCACCTGAACTGGAATCAGTCTGGCATGGGAAGTTGGTTTGGATAAGCTATTGAGCACTTCTTAGTCTCTTTATAACTAGATGATATATGAAGACTTTCTCAGCTTTTCCACATATTCACATCTTACATACTCCCTGCCAGTTTATTAGGGTACAGGTGGAAATGAATCATGAGCGTGAGCAGCTCTTCTGCCCATCGTTACAACGGTGTGGAAATTTGTTTTTCATAACCTAGGAGTCAGTTTTAGTTCTTCGTGTTAAACATCATCAGACGTTCACTCATTTTTTCCATCAAAACCTAGTGTCTGATATAAAAAAGAGCCATTGTAATTATTACAAATACCTCTCTCTCCAGTATTTTACACTTGAAAGGCAAAGAAGAAAATGAATGTTATATATATATATATATATATATATATATATATATATATATATATATACAAATGATAATATAAGAGTACGATGAAATATTTTTGGATAGTGCCTGTAAGACTTAAAATGAAACTTGAAGACTTGGATGCTGTGCCCAGTGTTAACAAGGGTTTAATTGTATTCAAGCAATGCCAGTGATAAGTAAGAAACCGTCTACCTATACAAGTGTAGATTTCCATTCTGTAGAGCATTACTCAAATCCAAGTGATAGTAAGTATATATTCTGATTTTTCTGAGTTGCACACTTAAATTTTCACTATTGCTGAGGTGATTAGAGAGCCTATTGGGAAGCACCCTACAGCCCCTCCTTTCTTTTCTTTTATTTTATCTTTTGGACAATACTGTGTGTGTTTGCCAAGAAACCTTTGGAAAACCAGAAGGAAAAAAAAATCATAAAATGCATAATTTTGCTTCTCGACATCTGGTAAAACCAGCATTTCCCCTCTCTCCTCCCTCCTCCGCCTACACTGATTGACTGTGTTGCCTTTGTAGAAAAGCTCATGAGTCAGATTTTCCCTTGTGAATTTCATTTACTGGTAATGTCAAGTACAAATCCTTATTAGACCACTGTGATGCACTGTGTAAACCTCTTTAATCACCTAATTGTTTTGCTGAGAGAAATGGCTCTAGTAGGAAGAATAAAATTCTTTTAGTGATTATACTAGTATTCTCTAGGCTTCTAGATTAAGAAATATCAGAAATGAGAAGATGCTAAGCTTCTCCAGAGTTCAAATTTATTAATGAATCTTAACTCTTTTATTTTTTATTTTGCCAAAAAATAATCTTTATATTTCTTAAATGTGTGTGATTAATTATAACATAATGCACTAAGACAGTGCTTTTTCCTTGAGTTAGCTATATTTCAGAGAGGTTCTCTGATATATAGATAAGGTTATCTTGACATACAGTATGATTTACAGGCAGAGACAGCTGAGTTACTCCAGAAAAATGCTCTTCCTGGCTTAATAGTGAGCTCACCAAAATTTGTCAAGAGACGGAACTGAAGCTACTTTAAAACTGCGAAACAAAAGATTTTTTGCAATGTTTCGTACAATATTTCTGGATATTAAAACATAAGGTACTTTTCTAGGAACTGGGTCATAAAATGCTTTAGCAATAAAATTGAAGAAAAGCATAATTCAATTGCACAAACTTTACAGTGGTGGATGCAAGAAATAGGCAGTGGCTCTACTTAAATTATTTATTACTAACATAAATATATATTTTAAATATGTAACATTTTTCTAAGGATAATATAAATTAATGACACAGAAAATATTCCCAAGAGCTAAGGTACTTAACATCATTCGCTAGAAACCAGCTTTTATCTTGGAAAAGACAACATGACAGACCTAAGAGAAGTAATGAGAAACATAGTAGCTATGAGTGCTTGAACGTACAAATGCTACAAAAGAAGTAGGTGGTGGTAAATGCTATTACAGTAGTAAAACCAGATATGACAAGTGCATGTTCTGATTCAGCAATTCTTGGTCTGTGACTTGCAGGTTATGTGTCACTTGGAGAAGTATATCTTGTCTCGAAGCTGTGTGTGATTTCGTGGTTGTGCCTCCGTAGGCCCATGTAATGTGGCATAAGTTATTCAGTCTGGAGCACTCCACCTGTGCGGGGGTCTCCTGCTCTTGCTGACATTGTTTACTGATTGCCAATTAAACAGCATTCGAAGTCTGTAAGCCAAAATTGTCAGTGGCTCTTGAAGATGTGAAACAAGAAATTCACTTAAAATAGGTAAAGACTTGTTAAATCCAATGACCTTTTTACCAGCATCAGGAAACATATGGACAAATAAATATTAATCTGATTTTCATTAATATTTTTTTCCAAAGGGAGTAATTGCTTTGGAGAACCCAATTGTATCTAAAAGTGATCAACACATTTAGAGATCCCCAAAAATAAATGGGATGCCTTGGAAGGCCTACAGAATATGTGGAGTCTAGTTGGTTCACATCCTCATCACTAAATGGTTCTTCCATAAGCCAATTAATTTTGTTTCACAGTAACTTTCAGCTTTGCAGAACCCCATGAGTGGAGCGAGTGGTTAAATGCTCAGTGTTCTAGGTAAAGGGTGGAAGGGAACCCAGGTGACATTATGGATTATGCAAGTTTTCCAGGGCAAACTCTGTGTTGAATGACTCCATACTTTTTCACGCTTGGCATTTTAACATAGACAGAGTTATTAAATATTAAGAATGTGTGACATGTCCAGGTAGCTACACTGAAACTGAGAGTTTATCAGACACGTACAAAGTCCTGTCAAGTTCCAAAGGACATCGTGGCCTACACTTTTCGCCACATTTCCTACTTCTTGGAAGATGTTTGTTTGTGGTGATAGTTTAACCACTACTGTGGGCAGCGGCCCCTGTGTCAGTTAGCTCCCCGTCATTCCAGTGGAGAGCCTGGGAGACTCAGCTCAGAAGGGAGAAGTTTCCTTAGGGTCACACTTTTGGAAGTTTCAGCCTATGATAAGTTGATCCTCATGCTCCGGGTCCGTGGTGAGGAGCACATCATGGCAGGAGCACATGGCAGAGAAAAAGTGCCAACTTAAGGCAAAGAGGAAAAAAGAGAAGTACAGGCTACAATGAAACATGCTCCTAATGACCCAGAGACCTTCCACCAAGCTCTCGCCTCCTCCTTAGGTTTCCAGCACCTCCCAATAGCAAGTCACATGGAGCGATCCTTTAACAGATTGTTGTTTGTGTGACATTCAGCGTCGAAACCATAGCAGATTCCATGCCATTGTATGTGAAATTAAATCAGATTGCAAGGTGTTCTGGCTTGTGTTTAGATTTCTGCCCAAAGCCTCATCCAGATGAGGTGGGGTTTTCTTTTTGAGATGGATAAGTCTGGAATGTGTTATGTTGGGATTAAGGGCTTGTGCTTACTGAACCACCACGTATGAGTGATTGCCTTGACACTACCATCATCCCTGTAGCCTAGGTAGGAAAAAAGTGGCACCAAGATGTGGCTAAGATCTCTTGCTGCTTTTGCTGTCTTCTACTAATGTGAACTGTTACCCCTCTGCCATCCTGCTTCGGGACTAGCTGATTTTGAACTGAAACTTCTAGGAACTCTTAAGCTAACTAAAGCTTTTGCTCCCTTAACTTTGGGTAGTGGATATTTTTTTTTCTCAGCAGAGAGAGAAAGGTAACTAATACAAAGGGTGAGGTAAGAAGAGTAGAAATCAGAGACTGTCTCATGTGCAGTGGGTGCTTACTTTACAAGGGACCAGGAAAGGATATTCCTGGCCCATTGTTTCCTGATCCAGGTGGATGCAGCACACTCTGCCCTTGCCCTAATACTGCAGACCCAAGACCTGGGGACATTCTTTGTGGAGTAGACTAAAAAAGATTTGTAAAAGTTTCTTTCAAATGACAGATAATTATGATATTAGTATTGTAGGTATTACTGCTAACTTGCAGCCACCCTGTTTGAACATATCTAACCTTTGGTAACTGTTTACCTGAAAGAACATTTTGCTCGATGTTAAAATGTGTGACCTCTTCTCTCACTAATATGTGACATATAGAGAAAGACTTGTAGTGATAATGCTTTGGTTTACTGAGTTATTTACTACAGGCAAATTACAAATTTTCTAAGACTGAATTTCCTCATCTGAAAAAGCAGGGTTGATAATCCTAGCTCTGCAGTAAACCTTATACATAAGAGATAATTAGGATTTTGAAAATGATAAACTATTTAAAAATATTCATATAGGGGGCAGGGGTTTTAGCTCAAGTGGTACCATGGCAACCTTGGATGCACAAGGGCCTGAGTTTGATCCCTGGTACAACACACACACACACACACACACACACACACACAAAATCATAGAATGACTTGAAAGGCTATTCGATTGTATAATTTCTCTGTGAACACAGTCAGAAATGAAAGGTCCAGAGAAATGTAAATAACATCGCATGTAAAAAATTTCACATTACGGAGATGACACTGAAAATTTCTGCAGATCGGGCAAGGGCTGGAATCCAGGTTTCAGACAAAAGCCAACAGTTAGGGAGTTGTTCCTGATATTCTGCAGAGCTTTGCAATGTTCTCATTTTATCCTTTGTAAATTCTTACCTGTGTCAAACATGACATTAGCCATTCTGTCTTTCCCGGAGATTTGAGCTGTGGTTGTTGTGTTTTTCATGTTTTTATTGTTTCCCAAAACTAGCACAGAATAAGCTCTCAGGAAATCTTTCATGAACAAATAAAGAGATAGACAAGATCACTGGAACAGAGAAAAGTAACACGTTCTCCAGTTCGCCAGCCTCCCGAAAAGCACTAATATGGTATTCATACTGAAACTGAACAGTGTCACAAGAAATTCAAAATTTGCTATCAATTTCAAAGAAAGTTAATAAAGCTTAAAATTTATGGTTGAACGCATACAGAAGTTCATGAGAAAGGAGGATGCATCGTTAGTCCCTGATTTTATAAATGTAAAAAAGTATTCTTCCATGCTGAAGCTGGTAACATGAGAGTCTACTGGAAATGTAACAGTCTCAGTCTAAGGAAAACATGGTCCATGTGCCACCATTTGGTGAGATGATGGAGTTGCAAATAATCACTGCAAGTTTTTCACAGAAAAATATGATAGGGGGATTCCATGGCTAGTATAATAATTTGTCACTTAAAATTAGAAATGCTACATAGGATTTTAAGCAATGGCTTCCACTGTGCATAAAATTATAACTTATATACCCATTAATTAAAAATATCATTACAAGGGAGTTTTTATTCGCTGAATATTTATAGTTTGGGTATTAACTGAAGCAAAAATTCTCGCTTACCTGACCGTGATCGGCATGATATTTTCTAACCAATGTAAACAGGGCTGAGGAGTTCAGAGTAATGGAGAGTCATTTCTTACTCAAATGAGTAGGACAGAAGAGACTACATGTTCTTCCGTGGACGTGGCACACACAGCCTTAAACTCACGAGCCCAGTTTTCTCACATAGGTTTTAAAATAACTCTCAACCCATTTCCCAAAGAGAAGATGAGGACGTATTGACCTGCGTTATGTACCAGCTCCCCGCTTGAATGCAGTCACTATCTAACGTGAAGTCTAAGTACTAATAAAATATAAATTTTTCAAAAAATGAATTGAATCAAGGCAGCATCCTAGGAATCTGTGCTTTTCCCTTCTGGGAGGCACAGTCATTGTGTAAAGAAGTTCTTGGTTACCTCCAAATTAGCTCTGGGAACTTAGTCTCACCAGGAATCCTCCTCCGGGAGCAGCCCGCACATTCTGTGTTCTGGCCCCCTAGCGGCTGCCCCGCTGCGGGACGCGGTTCCCAGAGCCGCCTTTGGTTCCGCTGGTGGAAGCGACGCTGCCCTCGGCAGACAGGCTTCCGGCGACAGACCAGCCTCAGCAGCAGCAAGAAAAATGCGCTGGGGTAAAATTTTAACTCCACCTGCCTTTTTATACGTTCTTTCATGTGCTCTTTGGCTATATATTAATCTGGACACTTCTACTGCTGGTAGATTTTGCATTGTTCTTGGTAACAATTGTAAGAACTACAAATTCTCATGTTTTAGAGTTTTCATTGAATACTTTTTTTTTCTTGCTTCTTTAATTCGCCTTAAAAATACATACATCTCAAGGAATCGCCTCAGCATAAACAGAAACTAAGACAGGAGTTGCTAATATACATATTTCGAAGCTAACTTTTTTTCTCTAAGATATGAGTAGTTACTGAACTATTCTATATATGAGATATAACTCAATTCTCCTGAAAAAAATCAATACAATGTGTTATATTGATAGAATAAATAAACCCCACTTTAAGGAAGAAATATTATAATTCTGCTGAACAAGAAATAGATTCCTCGTGCCGGACGTGGTGGCTCCCGCCTGTAATCCCAGCACTTGGGAGGCAGAGACAGGAGGATTGCTGAGTTAGGGGCTTGCCTGGACTACATAGTGAGCTCAGAGCCAGCCTGAACTACAAAGCAAGACCCTATTTAAAAAAAAAAAAAAAACATAAAAAAGAAATAGATTCCTCATTATTTTTAGTGTAGTTTTGTATACTATCATGAAATTATCAATTTCTGTATAACTAATTGATATCTTCAATGGAAATGACTCTTCCATAGGTAAATATATTTCTCTAATTTTTTAACCATATACCTTAATTTTACCAGCAAAATTCAGAATAACTTCATATATACTATGTCCATAATAGTAAAAAGATGATGCCTAAATCAAGGCTAATATTTATTATTGTTGTTGTTGTTTCCTAAAATTGATGCTTACTGAAGCCAGGAAGCATTTGCCAAAGATAAGCACAAAATATTTTTAACTTAAAATAATTATTTACTGAAAGAAACATGGGATGGTTTAGTGTTTACAGGTAATCAATAAATTCTACGTGAACTTCTTTGACTCCATAGAACATTTAAAGCATGAAACATGTCTTAGCAATTTATGAAATTTCTGCAAATTAAAACAGTCTATGATTATTCAAAATGTGATTAAGAAGGATGTGTATAGTTGTGTGCTTTTTATTATCTCAATAAGAATACATTGTTGTTTATAGCATTCTTTTTAAACTAAATAATCATTGGTACAAGGAATTCAGAAGCTGAAATAATAAACCTCCTTTTGCTTTCATCTATGTATGTTGTTTTCAAAACCCTTAGATACAGTTTTTTTTTATTTTTTTACAAGGTTTGATGTGAATTTTGTAAACAATCTGCCCTGGCTGATGCCACTGCATAGGCATGCTAAAGCCTCTGAAGATTTCACCTGTAGAGAAAGGTTTTGCACAGTGTCTTTGTTGTTGAGTATTGTACTTTGAAATGAAAATGTTCTGTACACAGGTTGAAATTTTTCTGTTAATGAATATTTGATCAATCATAGCATAGTATTACCATGAGGAAAATAAATGTAGAAAGAATAACTTGATGAATGAAAACAATTAAATGAAAAAGTGAAAGAAAAACAAAATTAAGCCCCCTCAGAGCAAGGAATAGCCAAGCAATAAATCCCAACTCTTTTGACTACAACCACTTGATAGTTTTCTAACTCCTCTTGTAGAGAATTTTAATAGGAACACAACATATTTAGATGTTAATGCAATCAAATATAACTATTAAGTAGTGAATAAGAATTCTGTTTTAGAACCATGTATGTGTATTTTAAATTATGTTTAAATTTGCAAATTATGAAACTATGATTATAGCTTACAAAAATATGCATTTCCTATAAATAGTAAAAAGGACCTTAAATATGACCATTAAATATTTTATGAAACAGTTTATAGCTTTATGTGGCCTATGCATCTCAGAAATGTATGCACAATGTTTGACTTAAATTATTGGCCTCCCCCACCCTTGTGTCAGTATATTAGTGGCACCAAAAATAGCCTCTCTTTTTCTTTTTGGCTGACTTTGCTTCTTTGGAATGTAAGCACCTGGATTAATAAATCACCCAAAATCAGTCTTTTTGCATTCCCTGTTGTTTTCTTTACAAAGAAATCCAAAGAATTAGCAAAAATTGGTGTCACCATTTGTTTTAGAGAGGATAGCCTGCATAGTTACTTTTATTGTAAAGCCTACCATAAATTAATGGCCTTTGAAAATTTACTAGCTAAGCATAATAATGGTTTGTTTATCATCAAAAGTCAATTGGGAAAAGGATGGGGATTGCTATGCTTGAAGACCATTTTAGCACTTAAATGCTGAAAGCACTTTACATATTTTAAGTTATTTTTCCTATCTCGTGTTCATTTTTATAAGGGTGAGACAGGGATAGAAAGGAAGATGGAACATGCAAAAATTACACTCTATGTAAACAGCACTCCTAAGTGGATGTATAATGGGAATCTGAATAAGTCCCACATAATACCGTGCTAAGATAAGCACCTACATTTATTTCATTCTCTTATTTTGGGGATTAAATTTCAGTGTTGCAACCACAAGGTGCTGAAAATTTGAAATGCATTAGTCGGTGGCATTTGCCCCCTCAGAGCAAGGGATAGCCCAGCAATAAATTCCAACTTTTCTGACTCCAACCCCTTGAAACTCATCTTTATGTTTTATTTACACTTATAATTTTCACAATGTCTGTCAAGCCAAGGGTGTTTGCACTGTAACAGAAACGTTCCTGTTCCTGCTATGCACCAAGGATATAACAATCCAGTGGTAGGACTTAGCTTTCTGATTTGTAGCACCTAACAGCAAAAGCTCAGTTCACCACCTGTGCATGAAAAAATTTGAAATTGGTGTGCAAAGATGAGTGTCCTCTTCCTTTTACCCCATCCTCCTTTTCCTCTTCCTCCTTTTTTTTCTGTTCATCTTATACTATGCCATACCCCACACTTAAATGTCTAACAGCAAATATTATCTCTGAGTTACAGTGTTTGGCTTAGTAACTTCTATCACTGTGATTATAACTTTTATGCTATGGTCAGTTAACATAAGAAAAAAGACAGAAAGTACCTTCCAGGTATAATTTATAAAACAACATGCTGGGCTGGAGATTTAGCTCAGTGGTTCCGGCACCTGCCTCACAAGTGCAAGGTCCTGAGTTTGATCCCAGTAACCACATACAGTGCTGGGCGTGGTGACTCACACCCACTGTCAATCAATACCACATACCACAGTGCCAGGCATGGTGGCTCACGCCTGTTGTCCCAGCCCTCGGGAGGCAGCGACAGGAGGATTGCTGAGTTCCAGGCTTCCCTGGGCTACATAGTGAGCTCAGGACCAGCCTGAACTACAAAGCAAGACCCTGTTTCAAAAAAACAAAACAAAACAAACAAACAAAAAAAAAAACATGCTGTTTCTCAGGGGCTATTGGCTAATACTGCTCAGATTATATAATCATGGTCATATCTTTGTGTGTATAGAGATTTAATAAATCACAGTAATTCTAACTTAAAGTATAATTCCATATTATGGCATCAAGTTTTCTAAATGGACGGATCATTGATGCCAGATCAAAATAAATGTTATGGTATACACCACTGAGAATTCTGTTTAAAATCCACAAAGATTTTGTCTTAGAGAAAGCAAGTATGAGTCAAACAAAGCAAAAACTAGAAGTTACACTTACTGAAAGATTGGTACTATTAAAAATGTTTACCTGAGATATCTAGTGAATTATTGCAAATGTATATTTTAAATATTCTGCCTTTTCTAAAGTGAAATATGTAAAATTTATCTGTTTACAACATGAAACTTGGCCAACAATTTACTCTACCTTCTTTCCAAATATCTTCTTCCTTTTACTGCTAATACTTAATTTTTAAAAATCTGAATACAGTGTGAAAAAAGAAAGATATAAGCCTTGATGAATGATCTTCTTAACATCCCTTTCAACATAAAAATTGTATTGAAAATGAATCAAGTTACATCAGTTAGTGTTCATATAAAAACACCAACAAACAGCTGCATATTTCAAAAGTTTAATGAAACCAAGATTTCGTTTCTTATGTATCTGAAATAAAAATTATTTGTTTGGCACATGGGCATGATTTTCTTTTCTACTTGACTCTAGAGATTCTTTCAGCATGTTAGTACTTTGAAGTTTTTTTTTTTCAGGTCTATATCTTGGCTGGCACAGAATCAAAGTTATTTAGGAAGAATAAAGAATATATATCAAATATCAGAATTACCACTCAGAAAACATCATCTGCCGCAATGTGTGGCAGAGCTTTTCATGTTTGCTTTCTGGTCCAGATATATTGCACATTGTACAGGCTTCGTGCTGATAAGTGCAGATGCATGATGAGAACAAATTTGCCTTTAATCAACCATGAGTGTTTTGATACATCTTACAGTGAGATGGAGTTTCATACATTTTATTATTTTGAAAAGCTTAGAAAACAGGAATGCAAGAAAAAGCAAGGCCTGTGGTGTTGATTGGTTACATGTGGTCATTATCATTCACTGTTTTTCAATGTAAATCATAAGAATAATCAACTGTTTTAAAACCTTTCCTTCTATTTTAAGCTAAATTTTAATAAGATTATACAGCATCTTGTTTTGTTTTTAAGATTAAGTCTATAGTGTCAAATATTTGTTATGATAATGTTCATTTAATTATTTCTACAAAGCATTATGAAGGGCAAGTATTAATTAGTCACATTATATTTTCATCCAAATTTTTAGGCTTAAGTACACTGAGATATCATTTTATAAATATGGCGTAGTCCTTTTAATCCGTTTTTGTTACTTTTTTAACCCGTATTTAAAATGCATAAAATCTTTCTTAGACTGTAGCCCTTCTGTAGATGGGTGGTATTTAGAAGGATGTAGATTAAGTCCTGATTATTGCTGAAAGAAAAATGTTATCTCAAAATGTGTGAGTGCTAAATGTCCAAATTAGTACCATGGGAAGTTTAAAGGTTTAAATCTCCCTCAGAGAAAGCCACCGTTGACAGTGTGTAGAAAATTGCTCTCTTCTCACCCTTATTGCATTATTTAAGTTGAATATTGCCTCTGCAGGATAAAGCACAAATAGCAAAATTGTTTTCATTTATTATGCAAAGTCCTCCTCAAACAGATTATGGGAACTATAGAGAAGATAGGCATTCTACATTGAATCAAATAAAAAATGATGCATTTAATGTGTAAGCATGAGGATTTTAATTTAGCTGTGTATGAAAAGAGAAAAAAAGCCACCAGGGTTCTTATGGAATTGTTTCTTTTTAGAGTTTATATTCAGCCTTTGTATGTCACTATAAAAATGGCAAAACAAATATTTTTCTGTAAAACTATATCAAACAATGGAGAATTAGTTCCTTGGAGTAAAGGTATATGTTCTTTCTATTCTCAAAAGTAATAACTCTTCCTCTATTTTAATACTTTTTAAAAGTACAGCATATTGCTATTTGTTAAAATTATTATTAAATTGAATAAATTCTTTTGAATAGGACTCATTATAGAATACAATTACTATTTTAATTGAGAAACTAAATTAGTTTTAATATTGTAGGAATTAGTCAAGATGGACTTAAATAGGATGGTTTTAATAATTTCATTTCACTTGGAACTTAAATATTATTTAATATAAATTGATGAATGCTATCTGAGTGTTAGAATATCGAGTAGTATATGCAGAAGCTCCACTTATCGGTGAAGTCTGTTGAGACTTTTTCCATGTACTTGGGCACAATTTTTCCTTGGATTCCTCAAAGAGGAAATTGAACATGAATGCTACTAATATTTTCAAACCACTGTGCCTTTTGAAGCTATTCATCTGTTTAAGACAAGGGAAATATCACAAATAGTTTCACTAGCTTTCCTGTCAATTATTTATATGCCAATGTTTAGGCAAAGATGTGTGTGAAACACAAGCTACAAAATATTTTAAATTTAGCTTGATGTCATTAAAGTTATTATTAATTTTAGATGTTACCTTTTAGTACCTACTACTAAAAGCACATTTGAACTGAGAAATGTTTTTGCCACTATTAATCAGGACATGTAAAGCAGATACTGTAAGATTTAGGGAAAAATTTGAATCAGCAGACACAACATGTCAATCAGTGAGTAGAACAAATTCCAAGTCAATATTCAGTACAAATTTCAAGATTTAACTATAAACAAAATATTTTGCTTATATATGCTAATACTTGAATAAGTGACAACACTTTCTGCCTCATTATAGACGGGTTTTGAATATTATGCATGGATTTCAATAGTTGCTTCCTTGTCATTTGCAATCCAGTTAAATTTATAAGAATTGACAAATAATTAAGAATTAAAGCAGAAATTATGCACAGCTTCTTAGATTAAGAAACAAAGTACTTCATTTTTTTAAATAGAAAACTGTGTGTGATATCTACTGTCTTAAATTCCTAGCTCACATGCCAGTATTGTATTTAAAATAAATATTTTAACAGGTTATTATAGCAATTCAATAAATACAGATGTTTAGTCTGGTTCTAAGCTTCAAACTTCCCTACTTTACAAAAATAAGTTTGTTTTTGTTTTTATTTTTGTTATGACTTGTATCTAGATAGCCCTCAAAAGCCTCATATAGTCAAAGGTGGAAACATTTTGGAGATGGTTGGATTGATGAAGAGTGTGTGGTTATCTAATTAGCCCACTGTTTAGAATTAGCATAGTTCTGGTGATACCACCCAAAAAATTGGATGGGAGAAAAGGGAAAGGCAAAACAGTGGATTGCTGTTTTGCTGATATGCTGTCTTCTGCCTGTCATGCCATGAACTATTTCTCCTCTGTGATTCCCATTTGCCATACCAATCTACCTTGGAACCAGCCAACTATGGACTAAGACCTATCTAAAATGTGAGTAGATGTCAGACATCTGTAGTAGGGAGAAATATAGTAACTAAGACAGCTACGAATAAATAGTGTATTTTTTTTTCTTTTGAGACAGGGTCTCCCTTTGTAGTTCAGGCTGGCCCTGAGCTCATTATGTAGCCCAGGCAAGCTTCAAACTCAGCAGTCCTCCTGTCTTTGCCTCCCGAGTGCTGGGATTACAGGCGTGAGCCACCACGCCCGGCTAAATAGTGTAATTTTTGACGTTAGAGTTTTGCAATAATAATTTAACCAGAAATGATGATAAATAATTAAGAAATCTATTTTCATTTCATAAATATTTTCCAGAAAAATATTTATCTAAGTAGTTTCTGTTGTCTTGAATTCAAATACCTAAAGTGACAGTAATTACAGACTAAACTAAAAGTTTTAAAATATGTTAGGAAGGTGAAAAATTTAAGTGGTAAACAATTTGCTTTAGCAAATAAGGGATAAAAATTCAGATGGGAACTTTATACTGCCAAAGGCTGCCTAATGTTCATAACTGTTGTATAGGGGCTTTTCTCTCAACATTCACTTCCATTTTCTCTCTTTACCTACTTTTTTCTCTTTGTCTCTTTTCCCCCTGGATTTGTCAGTGTCTGTATCCTGTGAGCTCTGTAATCCATCTTTCTCCCATGTGTCTGCAATACTCAGTAGAAAACAAATTCCTGACTTTGGGCTCAGAGTAAATCATAGAAATGAATTTGTATAGGTCCAAATGGGATTTTGCCACCAACTGTATCATCATACAATTGAGATATACACAGTGCCAGAGAGCCAATTAGTATAAAAAAATTCAAGCACAATTTTGAAGTAAATTTAAAAAAAAATCCCCTTCAATGGCATTTTCCTTTGTTTCAAAGCTGTCTCTTTCAGGCACTGTACTAAACTTCTTCTTCTTCTTCTTCTTCTTCTTCTTCTTCTTCTTCTTCTTCTTCTTCTTCTTCTTCTTCTTCTTCTTCTTCTTCTTCTTCTTCTTCTTCTTTTTTCTTTTTTCTTTTTGAGACAGGGTCTCACTTTGTAGTTCAGGCTGGCCCTGAGCTAACTATGTAGTCCAGGCAAGCCTCAAACTCAGCAATCCTCCTGTCTCTGCCTCCCGAGTGCTGGGATTACAGGCATGAGCCACCACGCCCGACATTGTGGTATGTGGTATTGATTGCTGGTGGGCATGAGTTTCTATGCCCAGCATTGTATGTAGTTACCGGGGATCGAACTCAGGACCTTGAGCTTGTGAGGCAGGCACCAGAACCACTGAGCTAATCCTCCGGCCCATGTACTAAACTTCCATACTGGGTGCCTTCTGTTGGGTAGATAGAATAGGATTGTAAATTCATTATTCTGTGCATCCATGAACAGAATATAGGAATCTATTAAAATTTTTGAAATGGAATTTTAAAGCAGACACTATATACCTGTATATATGTACCCATATATATATATATATATATATATATATACACACACACACACACCTATATATATACCTATATCTATATCTATATATTATATATACATATATATGTATATATCTTAACACAAAAGGCTGGAATGTTAAAGAGAATTGCTAGAGCGAGAGAGAATTTTTTTTTTAATTTTTGACTTGCTTTTGATTTGAGAGTTAAATTTTCTCCACACTTAAAAAATATGGTAGCTGGGCGTGGGCTCATGCCTGTAATCCCAGCACTTGGGAGGCAGAGACAGGAGGATTTCTGAGTTCCAGGCTTGCCTGGGCTATATAGTGAGCTCAAGGCCAGCCTGAACTACAAAGCGAGACCCTGTCTCAAAAAAAAAAAAAATATATATATATATATATATGGTAAATGGTTAATAAGCATGCAGCTTCCCTTACTCCTCCTCCTCGCTTTATCCCCCTCTTCTTCCTCATAATTTTCTCCTTTAATCAATATTCATCTGTAGGAATGCTTTCTAAATTTATTTTCTGAAACTATTTATTAAAGAATACAGCCTGACCATGCATTTAATTGGACTGTAAGCACATGATTAGACAGCTTCTCTAAAGGAGAGAAAGTATAATTTTAACTTACTTTATAATTGGTCATCTATACCAACATCTATAAGACTCTGTTCTTTATCTCACTTTAGAAATATTTCCCACAAGTGATGTTTTTTTCTTTTTGTTGCTTTTTATGAACTTGGAAGCAAAGAAGATGGTACAAAGACAATAAGTTTTAGACTAAGACTAATAGAAACTTTTAAGATTAATTTGGCAAGCTTCATTGTGGTATATTGATGAAAGTTTTCTTTGATGTCTGTATTAAACTAATTTCCAAAACTTTGGTATTAAAACACTTATGTCACCAAATGTGGGGATCATGGAAAGGAAGAATTTATATATACTGAACAAGCAATTAACTGTTGTTAAAACACAGGATTTTGGCCGGGGATTTATCTCAAGTTGTATTGAGCCTACCTTGGAAGCACATCAAGGGGCTGAGTTCAATCCTGGAACCACAAAAAACAATTAAAAATTTTAAAAACCCGTCAGATTTTAGGTGTTTGTATTTTAAAACATTATTGTGTTGTCTACAAATTGCAGCGGAGACATTTCTGTTTTTAATAATTGGGGTTTATCTGTTCAGAAAAAATTATAAACTCTAATTATTTTTTATCAAAATAATCCTCATTATTTCAAGAAAATTGATGTGAAAATTATAAGCAATAAACAAAACTGTATTCATAATTTCACTACAAAAATATTAACGTTTTTCAAAATCTTAGAAAACACACATATACACTGACCTATGTGAAATATACTTGCATATTGTATTTTCAAATTTCTGGGCTGGGGATTTAGCTCAGTGGCACCGCACTTGCCTGAAAAGGGCAAGGTCCTGAGTTCAATCCCTAGTTTAAAAGAAAAAAAAAAAACAAACATATTTTGGAGTTTCTGTCCACTTAACAGTGCATTGTAAATGGCATCGTGAGCTTTAAGAGAGAGACCCAACGAAAAGATTAAATCTCTGCGGGAGGTTTCAGTTCAAAATCACTTTTTTTGTTTGTTTGTTTCTCCCAACTGAAATGGAACGGCAGCATCTGTGTATTGTAGTGATGGCCCTCTGCCGACGCTACAGCGAGCACGCAGTCCCCGAAGAGCAAGACACCATGTCGTTTCTGTTAATGAGTCTCACTGCAGTGCGTCCGCACAGGAAAACTGCGTGTTTACAGGAATGAGTTACTCTCTTGAAGGGACAGGGCGCAGGGCAGCGGGACTTGGCGCAGCCGCAGACCTCTCTGGGAGCGGCGTCCGCGCAGGAGAGAGGGAGGGACGGCCGCTGACACAGGTGATGTGTCTGGACTTCTGTTTCCTAAGCCCAACTCTTTTGACTAACTGGTTGACCTTGGGCAACTTCCTTTTATTTAATATCACACATCCACATCGTCCATGCCTCGGCCTGAAGCATTTAGGGTAGGCCATGCTGCGTTTCAGAAGAGAGACAGCAAGTTTACTCGCTGGTGAGTCCTAGCAAGCGTTATACCTGCTCACTGTCTACTCACAACAAAGTGTTCCATAACAGATTTTATAGAATGAATCGTGGTTAGACAATGTGAGTCTGATATGTTGCTTGCAGTAATCTTTGGAAGAGCACATAAAACAACCTGTAAATATTCTGCATTTAAATATTCATGGATGGTGACTGGACAATATCTCTCTTTTGTTAAAACAAACTCACTATTATGTTATTATTGTTATCATTTTTATTATTGGTCAGAATTGAGTGGAAATTCGTGCATGTCTCTGTAATCCCTTCTAGGGAAGAAGGCAGCATACTTTAATGTGTACTTACAAATGTAGAGTCTGAAGGCTGGGGATGTAGCTCCGTGGCCCTGCACCTGCCTGGCAAGTACAAGGTCCTGAGTTCA
>PVIC010026150.1:0-24870 GCA_004025085.1 Thryonomys swinderianus | reverse complement strand
AAAAAAAAAAAAAAAAAAAAAAATTATACATATAGAAGAAAGGTACTACTTGCAGCTTTCCTTAGTTTGTGTCATTTGTGACACTGTGGGCATTCGCAAGGATGTTCTTACTTAGTCCCTTGTGTGATACAATTGGTACATGGTGCATGAGAGCCTTAAAAGTTCTTTTTCTGTATCTCCTCCTGTCTTTCTATCCTAAGCTTCATCCAGAATTCCCTAACATGTAATGGATGGACAGAGCAGCCTTGAAATCATCATCTAAGCCCATATCAGGATTCATCCTTATTTTTATCTGCCTGTCTCCATCCTCCTTCTTTAGAACAATAAACAGCACTCCACACCCCTACTGTGTATTCTCTGAAAACATCAGACATGTTTTCAGAGCACTGTGGAAAAATGGTAAAATACTGAACTACAACATCTTCAAAAGAGGCCTCCATATTATGAGTCTATTACTTAGTTTGGTCTCAAGTACCACCACAGCTTGCATATTCTGACCATGGCTGAGAGTTACACAACTCAATCCAGCTCAGCAAAACATCTCTAGGCCCGATGCCAGGCCCTGGAATTCAAAAGAAACATTGACAACTGCATTCATCAGGCCGTGTAGCTTTGTGAGGAGAAGGTCTTGGTAAGGCTTGGAGCACCGCCGAAGGATAGACAACTCCTTGCCAAGCTGCCTAAAAAGTAGTTGAATGAAGAAGGAGCATCTATAGTGGCCTCAGTGTGGCATCTCCTCTTTCCTGGAGCGTGAGCTGGATTTAATGACTCACTTCTACACTTGATCTTAGCCAAAAGGCCGAGAAGCGATAATGACTCACTTCTAATGAACAGAATGCAGAAGTACCCATATGTCACTTCCAAGATCTGGTTGGTTCCCTTTGTGGTGTTACTTTGATAGGATTTGATGAGACAGAAAGATTGTTGGTTCCCTTTGTGGTGTTATGATGATAGGATTTGGTGAGACAGAAAGAGGAAGAAAAATTTAGGTATTCGGATCACTTCACTTGATGGGTGTGGTGTGTTTCCCCAACAGGCACAAGACTAGATAACAAAAAAGTTCAAGGAGGTAAAAGTTGTTACGATTTTAGATTTGTATGTTCAGTTTGAAATGTCTGTTTGACATACAAACCAGAAGGTCTGCTCATCCAGTCAGGTTTGGGTCTGGAGATCAGAAAGAAGGTGTGAGTTTTAGAATAGATGTGGGGTTTTTCTGCACGTTGGTCTTGTTTACTCAAAGGGCTGCAGAGATCTTCATGGCAAATACAGGTGGCACAAAAATGAAGACTGATGCCTCCATTGTGTCTGCTCCTCAGGCTGTAGTCAGGGAGAAGAACAAGTTAGTGAAGCAAAAGGAATCAGAGATATTAGCCCATGAAGTTGGAGGAAATCCAAGTGTTTACATTCTTGTGGGCAGAAGGGAAGGAGGTTCCTCAAGGGAGAAGGAGAGATCAGCGTGGTCTCCTCCGCTGGAAGAGGGAGCTCAGGAATTTGAAGAGATGATCTCACCCAGAGAGCTAAAGGGTTAACATGACCTTAACAGAGAGCACAGATACAAAATACAAACAAAGAACCAAGATTATGACAAGCCCTAGATGTCTGCATTAATTAGTTTCAGTGTAACTTGATCTGTGGTTTCTTTATTTCAGAAAATGAAAGCATAATATACTTGATCAACACTTGGTTAAAGTAGCTTTGAAAACTGTTTCCCCAAGTTGCTAGCTCCTTTTTTTGTCAAGAAGTACATTCGCTCCTCATTCTCCTTATCTAGCAATTACTGCTATTTACAAACACAGATTTATGAAACTACTTTTGTATATGACTAAATTCAATAATGGCATCTTCCAGCATCATGCTTTAGTAGTGCAATCCGCTTACTGCGAGCATGGTTGGTAAATAAGGGTTCAGAAGCATGTAACAGAATGTAAGGCTACCCAGAAAAGAATTTTCCTATTTTGAAAAATTTACAACTTCAAGTAAAAAGAACTTACAGCTCCAAACTAGCTCCTCAACAGTTCAGCGGCTCAGAAGTACAAAATAACACAGAGAATTACACTGAACAACTGAATCAGTATGACGTGGTCAATTTATTTATAGTCTGTTTTTACAACAATCTCTGAGCTGATGCAAGGATAAATAAATGTGGTCTCTGCATAACTCTGATGCTCTCAGGAGATTTAACTTAATAAAAATATAAACCCAAGATAAGAACTGCTTTTGTAAGGTCCTGCTAATCGCTAGGATTAGGGTAGGCAGAGCAACCATGATCTTGGCCCTTGTTCCGAGCCTGGGTGTGTGGCCCGTGACCAGACTGCTGCCTTAGGTTAGCTCAGGGCAAGAACCCGATGGAACTGTCCTGACTAGGAAAAGTCCTAGAACTTCTGAGCAGCGATTTATATCCCTTTACATACTACACCATCTACCCAAGAAGACATTTTCTGTGGATTTCTGTACTTCCTGGGTGATGTAACTTTGAGGTGTTTCTTTGGCAATAGAAAGATTGAACTAGGTTGGTTGTGTCTCTCTAGATTAAGAAGTATTTGGAGACCGGAACAAATTGATGTGACTTCTTGGTACGCTTTGTTCTTTCACAGTTTCTTTTTAAAAATCTTTTTCTGATTATAACTATTCATTGTCAAAAGAAAAAAGATGAACATAACCATAAGGCACAAGGTCAGTAAGAATGAAAGTTATTAACCATATTTCTCAAGTAGGAAACAAATATTATTACTGCATTTGTACCCTAATTCCTCATCTGCATTTCTATTGCATATTGAAAATTTGTGTTAAATAGACTTTGAAGTTCCCAGTAAATGGTTTTGGGTACATTTCTGCCATCAGTTATTATTACAAATTTTATTCCAGGTTATAGGTATGCTCTAATCAGTGTAATCATCTGCTTGTTTTTTGCAATTTCTGTTACAAATGAAATGCCTGTGTCTCATTTAGTTTGTATGTTATGCTTTGATTGTAGCCTTCACATCATGAAGAAATAGAATACCGAGTCAGCCTATGAATATCTGTGAAGGATTTACTGTGTTTCCAGATTTCCTTTCAGATATTTTCACGATGTACATTCTATCACATTACCATTTTTGACCTATGACAATTAATTAAAAAAGTAATCCCTGTTATTTTGTTATTAATGTGAAATTTAACCTTTTGTGAATTTTGGTTTTGTCATTAATACTTCTTTTGTAAAGTATTTGAATTTGATTTTGTCTATTTTTCCTTCAGAATATTGGTTTTATTTACTCTCTTTTTATATTAAGAACTTCAAGTATTATGTACTTATACATTTCCAAACTTTTCCTGATTTGTTGAATTATCTTATATGACTAAAAATCATAATCTTAACCTAGATATAACATAATCTAGCATATATTTTTATTCTGCCTTCTCCCTTGTTCATGCTTTTATGTTCATGAAAGCTCTCCGGATCCCCCAAAACATGACAATAACCTATATTTTCTTCTAGATCATCTATGAGTTAATTTTTAACATTGAAATTTTAATAGATCCATATTATATTTAGTACATAATAGAAAGTAGAAAATGCATCTTTTAAAAAAAGTATCAATTATTCCCACATCATCTGTTAAATGGCATTTTATTCTTCCCATTGATCTGAAATCGCACCTTTTTAATATGGTCTATTCTTTAGGATTATATGAGGGTGACGAGACATGGAAAATCAAACAAGAAATATCTCAAGTGACAACCGAGATGACTGGACAGAACTGTATGTTAGAACTTACTCAGGGCGAGTAGTTTGGATTCCTAGAGTTTTCAAAGGACGTGTAAATGAGAAAAGAGTCATAAATATGTTTTCTGCTTATACACTGTGTCACTTTAATGTACTTGTATTCTAGACCTACTTACTAGTGTATACTGTAGTTATAATCCTGATAATACATATATATGTTTATATATACAGATATATAAAGCGATTCATAGAATTAGTGACAAATTCACAACCACTATGAAGTATTTCTAATGTGGCTTTCTAAATAATACAAATGCAAAGACAAGAGGATTTCTTCTTCCTTTGGTCTGGAGGAGTTGAGAAATGGATGAAGAATTGGACAGGGTGCTGGAGATAATCTCCTGTTTCACTGGCCTAGTTTGTGAAACAGTCATGCTAAAAATCTTTATTTTTTATTATTTTTTTAAGACAGGGTCTCGCTTTGTGCTTCAGGCTGACCCTGAGCTCACTATGTAGCTCAGACAAGCCTTGAACTCAGCAATCCTCCTGCCTCTGTCTACTGAGTGTTGGCAATACAGGCATGAGCCACCAAACCCAGCACTGGGGTGTGTGGTACTGATTGCTGGTGGCCGTGGGTCTCCATACCTGGTATTGTTGTATGTGGTTACTGGAGATCAAACGGAGGACCTTGTGCTTGCTAGGCAGGTGCCGGAACCACTGAGATAAATCTTCAGCCCCTAAAATCTTTTTTTATAGGGGGAGGGAAAGAGCAGCAGCAACAACAAAACAAAAACAGAAGAATTCTCAAGTGATAATGATAAAAAAGGAAGATCGAGGTTCCAAAGAGGGAGAAGATGAAAAATCAAGGCTCAGATTTTTGAAAAAAAAACATCAGGAAGGACTGATTTGGAGTTTGGTACCATGATGACTATAAAAATATGGAAAGGTTTTGATATAAATGTATCATAATTTCAAGTAAAAGTAAGGCTGATTTCTGCATGAAAATAACCACTTTGAATAACAGCTATAGCCAATGACCAGAGAATACTCTCCATATTTGTATAGTGGAAGGAAAAGAGAGAGTGGCCTTATTTGCGCTGTTTTAGCAATGCATTTTCGTGGGATATTTTTGTCAATATTTTATCACTGAAAATAAGATACCAGTAAGCAATAAATACCAGTACTTGATAAATTAATAAATTAATGAATAAAATAAATAAATATTATAATTATTATAATATTATAATATTTTAATTATATTATATTATAAAAATATTATATTATATTAAT
The DNA here is from genome assembly GCA_004025085.1 of Thryonomys swinderianus. Classification (NCBI taxonomy): domain Eukaryota; kingdom Metazoa; phylum Chordata; class Mammalia; order Rodentia; family Thryonomyidae; genus Thryonomys; species Thryonomys swinderianus. The sequence continues at coordinate 19,874 of PVIC010026150.1, read as the reverse complement.
TATATTATATTATAAAAATATTATAATAAATAAATATAAAATAAATAAATAAATAAATAAATAAATAAATAAATAAAATACCAGTACTTGATAAATTAATAAATTAATGAAGGACTTGGAGACACTCTTAACCATGTAAGTTTATTCTTTAAAATACTACACACACAGAGTTTTTGTTTTGCTTTTCTGAGACAGCGTGACAATATATAGCCTAGACTGGCCTCAGACTTTCAGTAATCCTCCTGCCTCAGCCTCCAGGTGTTGGAATTACGGGTGTGCACCACCGTACCAGCTAAAATAATATAAAAAGCACAATATCTCTATTGTTAAAAAATTATGCTATAGTTATTATATATTTTTTCTTTTCTAAATTTTACAAGATTTCCACCTTAACTGTTGACCAAAATTGTACACTACAGAGATGGACCTCTCAAGAACTTAGAAATAAAGATGATAGAGTTGCCATTGGAATTCTGAAGTCCTTGCATAATGGATCAATACATAGATAATAACACAAAAAATGTCAAAACTGGTTTCAGGCCAGAATATGTGTACAACATGTTTTTTTAATTTTGTTTTTGTTTTTGTTTTTGTGATACAGGGGATTGAACTCAGGCCCTTGTGTGTCCAAGGTTGGCACGGTACCACTTGAGCTAAATCCCCAGCCCCACATGTGTTAAAATGTTCACAAATTCAATTTAAAAATTTTTGTGGTAAAAGTTTTGCTCTGCTAAACCATGAAAATATAGATCACTGTCTCCCAAGGTTAGTACTGATAGCTCTCATGTCAGTAATAGCACTGGGAAGAGGAGTTTTCGCAGCTAGGCTTTCTGTCTTAAAGTCATCTGTTGCAAGTTGATATCGACAGCTAGCTCCACGTGTGTGTTTATTCTGTGCCAGTCCTTCTGGTACATATTTCACATCTATCCATGTGTTTACTCCTCATTAGAATGCAGTCAAGGAGGAACTGTCACTGTTCTCATTTTACAGATAAGGGGACTCGTTTTATAACAGTTCTTAGGAAGCAGAGCCAGGATTTCCATCACGAAAGCTTGAATCCAGCAACTGGCTTTTTAGCCACAGCCCCATGCTCTCATTTAGCCATTCACCAAATGTGTTCTGAACGCTTGTCGAGGTAGCAGCTGCTAAGAACCCAGCGGTGCTCAAAACAAACATGATCCCTGCGCTGCTGGATCTCCCAGTGTACAGGCTGAGGACTGCAAGCCACAAACAGACATGGGGGAGGCACAGAGATGAGTATTCTAGACGTAAATTACACAGTGCTTTGGAATAGGCTGCAGGGACATTTTCTTAGATAAGAAAACCAGAAAAGTTCTCTCTAAGAAAGTGATAATTAAGCTAAGATTAGATGGATTAGTAAAAGTTAGTGAAGGGTGGGAAAAGAATGTCTCAGGCTTTGAGGAGAGCAGGGCAAAGTCTTTTCTAATCCCTTTAACAAGATCTCAAAAAGGAGACGGATGTGTCTATCTTGGGTTACTGTCATTAAAAATACATTTCTCTGCTTCACCTTGTTCTGACCTGTATTCACTAAAATCTTCTTTTATAAATTGGTTTCCCATTCAGTTTTTCCATAAAAGGATAGCACACTGATTGCACAGTTAGTATTTTGATTAGTATGAGAATCTTTTCTCCTTACAGTTAGTAAATTCACACTTCCATGAGTCTCCAGAACATAGTTTTCTTATCCCCAAGTTTGTCAAACTTCAAACTCTGAACTTTAAAAACAGAACAGATCCTTAAGTGGGATGACTTAGAATCCAATCGGAGCTTCCACCCAGCCCTTAACCTGGCTTCCCTTGGACCGTTTGAATGTTTATTTCTGATCTCACTCATCCTTTTACTTCTGTAGTTTTATAAACATGCAATATTTGACAAAGTGAAAAAATGAATTCTTTAAAAAATCAAATTAGCATATGATTCATGGTTATTCCCATTATTTTTTACTGAAAAGAAAGTCCATCTGGATGAGGAGTCTGAATGAAATCATGTTTTGAATATTTAGGGAACAACATAGACACCATCTTGTCTGAGCCATCATGTGCTGAGTGAGTAATGTTGGTATTCTTTTATGAGACTGTTTTAGTATAAAACCGTAGTAAACTGTGTTCGTAAGTGTTTCCCCACTACAAGCATGGAAACGAGACTTACTCATAATATTTATTTCTTCTCCAGAGCGCCTTTGCAGACCTGAAACATCTGAACTAACAAAAGCCATCCAACTTATAATACAACACAGCTGTTCTGTGGATCGCGCGCGTGCGTGTTTGTGTGTGTGGGGGGGGTGTGCGCGTGCCATCTGAGGGGATTTCCTTGTATTTATTCATTTATTTGCCCTCTGGAGAAGGAGCAAATTCAGTCAACTGGAATTCTAAGCGTCTTTACTGGACATTTGTTAGACATAAAATGTTAGGTCATATCTAAACCCTCTCCCAAGCAGCGTGCAGCTGAGACTCATAAAAGATGAGATTGTATGTTGTTTAGAACCCATGATGTGAATGGTGGCATTTTCTGAGTGAACAGTTCATTTTTCTACCAATGCAGAATACTGCCTTTATAACCAAGGACTGGACATTAATAGAAAGTACTATCCAAAGAGAGGTTATGCCATTGTTTTTGCTGTTAACCATTTGAGAACAGTAAGTTAACCTCCAGTACATGAGCTTGCACTTTTAAAAACAGCAGAGGCAAAAATGATTGTCAGTTCTGTGATGTAGTTCTTTATTCTTCTCTGTTGCCCTCCCAAATCGGTTGAAGAAACATAAAAGATCTTAAATGCTGCCAATGTATGAAAATATCTAGACATCCTGAGAGTAACTTTCCTCTTTTGGCAAACATAATACATGAGTTCAATTAACTGGACTTGACCCTAGCATTTACCATGATGGAGAAATCCTTATCAGGAAACTTGCAGTCTGGCGAGGAAAGTGGGTGATACCAAGTTATGAAACAGTCCAGTGAATGTTGGAGAGAACTTACGGGAAACAGTATAGGCACCATGGGAATCAGGCAATGGAAACGGAGTCAGGGAGGCTCCCTGGGAGATTGGGACCAGAGCTGAGCCATTGTTATGTACATGTGAGGCCTGCAAGAAGAAGCCTCTAAAGGGATGTGAGAGATCTCCTTGCCTGATTTGTTTTTAACCTTGTACCTTTCCATGAATGTCAAAAGAAAGTCATAAGACAAGGATTCAAAGGAAGAGGCACAACAAATGAAGATTGCTTTGCCTTCTGGGGGAAAGTGGTACTTGACAACAGATATCTATATCTGTCATATTCTTCCTCAGTAACTAGTTAAATCACTCAGAAAATTGTGAAACAACTACAGTTGCAGAAAGAAACTAGGGGACCATTCAAATGCTAGAATGTCTTAGAGGAAGATAGGGCCTGTGTAAAGAAGGTTAATGTGGAACCAATTGGCAAATTGCCTGCCTCACAAAGCAGAACCTTCCAAAATTTAAGAAGACAATGTGAACATCATAAATTCCATAGTGTATATGGTCGTGGGCTTGAATTGGAAACAGACCATTGGACCACAGAAAAAGTTGACCCATGTGGGATCTAACAGGGCTCCAGAGTAGTTATCCTGAGAGGTCAGGGCCATAGATGGGATTTGTAAAGTCAGAGGCTGATGGAAGGGACCACATGGGGCAACTCTGTCAAGGCCTAGCCTCACACCTTCAGAGTGCTAACTATAACAGTAGTGGCAACACTAGAAATAGGGGCCTGGTGTACTTGATATAGCCTCTGCTGTACACTTGAGAGGTACTGATGAGACCTTCTCCAGAAGGAGAAGGGTCTACTATCTGCTACACCTGCCCACTGCCCCTATAATTCTGCATTCAACTTGGGCTCCACAGATCGAGGTGCTAGAGCTCCAACTTCATTCTACAATCCAAGTGAGATATGGAGAAATATTAGGGGAACCCAAGTACCATACTCCTAGAGACATACCAGACCTTTATCATAGGAGTAAGCAGAAGAGATTCTCCTTATCACAACTGGAAAATAATCAGACTTTAAGAAATATACTTTAGAAAAGAATTATCATAAAATGAAATGGATATTTATAAGTAAGAGTACAAAAGTTTGTGTTTTTTTGATACTCAATATTCACACCCCTTTCCCTCTCCCTTTCCACACTTAGGAACTTTTTTCTGAAGTCAAAGTGTTGTCTGTCACTAAAGACAGTGAGGGATCCAGATTCTCTGTCCCTTGTGGCCATAGCCAAAAGGAACCTAAGTTTAAGACCAGGTTCAGCCAATCAGATATTTCTAACCAGGACTTTGAGTCCTGAATGCCTCAGGGAGAGCAAAGAGATACTTTGGTATTTATCTACCATCATGGTGTGTGAGGCTGCAGTAGGATATTTATCTGTGGTTCTTGTCTTGAGATGTCATCAGGATCCACCTTTTTGGTTTTTTATATGTGGAGTTCGATTCTCTAGCTTTCCTGTTGACTCCATGAGCTTCACACTATTCTATTAGTTTGTTCTTCAGCCTAAGTTAGCACCGGTATTAAACGGCAACAGCTGATACAACAGAGATGGAATTTTTAAAAGCTTTCTATCTGTACTGTCCAATGGCATTAATAGTTTCATAAATATAACAGTGTCGGCATTTCTTTTCATTGCTCATGGACACTCAGTGCTAGTATCTCCCCAAAGTGAAGTCCTAGTGGTTGGTTCTCAGGTACCCCGTATTATTTATTCCTATCATGATTGCTCCACATGAACAGATCTCATCAGTCACAGGTCCTCTGGCGACATAATCCTTAATGTCAATCACTTTCTTCATTGTTAATACTATGTTTCTCTCACTGCTTGAAAACTCTAGTTCTGAAGATTTTCATCATCGTAGTGTAAACGCTAGAACTGTGGTTCGCCTCACATCTCGTCAGATCACAGTGTGCACTAATTGACTGGTGCAATCAGCTTCAAATTCTACTGAAAACAATCCAGTTTTATCTCTCACACATGGATGTCACAAAAGCTTTAGTGAGACCTTGTCATGGCTCAAAGAAAGACATGCCTGATTCATGAATTCTCAATAGCGCTTAGCATTTTATTTGGATTTAGAGATGACTCTGGACACATCAATCAAGCAAGTTGTTTTCAAGTCTTTCTTCTCAGCTGTTCCTGGTGCCGGATTGTCTAACGAATAGAGGCATAGACAGATGTAATTTGTGACTGGTGGAGACCGTTCTGTGTCATGCAACAGGCCAGCTGGGGCACAGTCCAAGCTACAGTCCCCAGCCTCAGTCAGGGCAGCATGTTCCCCCACTCCTCAAGCACATGAGCAGTGTTGAAATGTGACACATATCAAGTAATGAAAGTTTACTGTACCAAATTATTTTAAACATTTGCTTGCATATTTATCAATGAAAACAATGTTTCATTATAACATGTATCCATGTAATTACATTGCTCATACTTGACTAAAGAATATGTAGCTATGATAAGTTTAAAAATAGAACTTCAAGGGAAAAAAAAACAACGGGCATGTGATGCCTCAGAGATATGACATACATTGTACATTCTTAAACTCAGTAGGATTACAATGCTTTCTCTCCCTGGAAAGAAAGACGATAGGGTCAGAAAATTCCCAGGATTCTTTTTTAAAATTTTTATCTTTATTGGTACATTGTATATACACATCATGATCACACTCAATATTGGGAATTTGTACCAGCATATGATACAATTTAATTCTCATTTTTTTCCGTCCCCTACCCACCTCCCAACCCCACCCCCTAAATACATAAGCTTTGTTTCCCTTTTTTATTACTATCACATTTTTCCTTTACCCCTCATTCTCCTCCACCACATTTCCTTTTGAATATTTTCTATTTCACAATATCCATCATATATTCTAGAACTCTTAACATCTTCAGTTTCTCATACCAGAAAACAGATATGACATTTACACACTGTGACCTATTTATTTCACTTATGAGTATGTCCTGAAGGTACGTCCATTTGAGTATAAATGACTCAATCTTATCATTCTTTAATGCAGAGTAACACTGCATTTTATAGAAAAATCACATCTTCTTTATCCAGTCTAGAATTGATGGGCATTTGATAGACTGAACTACCACAAACTGAGCTGCTATGAACATGGGTGCACATATGTCACTATGATGTGATTCTTTTAATTCTTTTGTGTATATTCCTAGCAGGGTAATGGCAGGGTCAAATGGGACCTCTAATCCTAGTTTTTTGAGGAATCTCTACACTGACTTCTATAGAGGTTGTATCAGTCTACATTCCCATCAACAAATAAAGTTCATAGATAAACTTCCAAAATAAGGTAGAGCCACTCTCTCTACCTAGCAAACTTTATAGGTAAATATTTGTTACAGGATTTGCAAATGATTACTAAGTATAGTGCACAGAGATTTGGTATAAATGAGTAAGAAGAAGAGTGGAAAATTCAACAAAAGACATGACAATTCAGAATTACAAATTCCTAAAAGAAATTCTGAATATTCTCAAACTCATCGCTATTCAAATAAATAAAAATAATAAACACAATGTGCATATAAAATGTTATGGTTTGGATAAAATTACTCTCCAAAGTGTCCCTGTGTTCACAATTGGAGCATTTCAAGGTGGTTAGATATGGTTTAACTCATTGGATGAGCTCACTGCTGAATGTGCTGAAGAAGTGGGTCACTGGTGGTTTAATCCAGAAAGGCATTTTTGTTCCCAGCCCCCTTCTCTCTCCCTGGCTCTTTCCAGCCTTCTCTATTTCCTAGTTGCAATGAGGAGAGGAACCTTCCTCCATCAGGCCCTGGTGTTCCATCCTTGGGGCCAGCTGAGCACGGACCACACCCTCTGAAACATAAGCCAAGTAGGTCATTCCTCCTTTCAGTTGTGTATGACAGAAAAGTGTACTTCTGAGTACAGAGTACAGAGATTTTGTCACACACAGAAAGCTGGCCAATGCACAGAATTTCTTAGAATGATCATTCACTTAGTGATACAAGAAAACAAAAGCAATTTCCATTCCCTTGTACACAGCTAATATGGTGTTAATAAGGTAAAAGAATCCCATTATCGATGGGCTACTGGTGGGTGTAAGAATGCCTTAATTTTTAATGCTGTTGTTTTTCTCATGAAAGCAATTAAATCCAATGCATAGACAAAAAGTGGTTCCCTGTTTCTAGTCAATAAATTGTAGAATATGGTTCCATGATCCTAACCCAGGCACTGACTTGCTATTCTCAGCAGCTAAGGGCTAGAAAAACAGTGCACTGGAAGTGTTACTTGGGAGTGGTAGAAAGTGGGTCTGTTGTGGTTGTGGGATTGATGTTATGCAAAAGTAGGCACAGCTTATTGAGATAATGTATTGGATAGGTGAGGTCTCCTGCCTGCTTTACTAGTCACATTCATGTCAGAGAGAATTCCTCCTTTACTAAGCACATTTATCTCAGAATGCCTGATTTGAATGGCACAGAGCCTATGTGGAGTAAAATGTGTCACTGTTTGCTTTTAAAACTGGAAAATTAAATTTTCTAAGGATAATTATTGTTATGATGACATTGACTCAAAGTTTTTTCACCAATGAAGATTGTATAAATCAATTAGCAATTTTTACCGACGGCTTCACAAATCCAATTCATTTGGACCAACTAACCCTATATTCGGGACTTTTTCCAGTGCAGGAACATAAAGAGACTGGTACCTCTGATACACCAGTGGTGATCAACTATTCAGTGAATGAAATGAAAAACTGTGTTAAATGAGAAAGTGTATTACAGTGAGACTCACTGCCATTAGTCTCTCTCAAACTACTCCCTTTCACTTCAAACACACTTCCCTCTATCTCATTGTTCCTGCTACTTTCTCAAGTGGTTCTGGAAGTCTTCATTCTTGAGTGTTTATGAAGTGTGACTTAAAAAAAAATAGACTGAATGCTGCTGCCAATAGACTGAATGCAAGTGCCAGCCAATCGAAAGGCAGGCTTATGAAAATACTATGGCGTGTTTTCAGTTCACTGGATCTGACGCCGTGTGACTTCTGGCTCTTCCCCACAGTAAGAATGGCCCAAAAAGTAAATGTTTTGAAACCAGTGAAGACATTGAGGCAGCCAGGACAACACTGCTAAAGACACAGGAAGAGAACTTCCAGAATTGCTTCAGAAAGTGCCAAGAATGATGGGATAAGTGTGCTCAAAAAGAGGGAGAATATTTTGAAAGGGGTTAATGGTAATGTATCTTTTTTGTAATAATCTTCTTAAAATTTAAACATTCAGCCGGGCGTGGTGGCTCATGCCTGTAATCCCAGCACTTGGGAGGCAGAGACAGGAGGATTGCTGAGTTCGAAGCTTGCCTAGGCTACATAGTGAGCTCAGAGCCAGCCTGAACTACAAAGCGAGACCCTGTCTCAAAAAAAAAAAAATTAAACATTCACCATATCTTTTTATCACATCCCATACATAATCACCAAAATAACAAAAAATAAAAATGATATAAAAGTTCCCATGAGGAAATATTTTGAAATTGTAGGCAATAACATTATATAAATATATAAAATATTTTCAAGACTTAAAAATATTAGATTTTGATCTGTTATTTTTTTTGGTTTTTTTTTTTTTTGCTTTTGAGACAGGGGATCTGTTATTGTTTTTAAAACATAAGAATAAAGTTTGCTTAAACTGTGGTTTTCATACATGTTGTATACATTGCAAGATAAAACACTGTACAGTAAAATGCTATTTCCAGAGTAACAGATTTCTCTCAGAAGTACAATTTACAAATTACTATTTTTCTTCAGGCTTTTTCAATTTCCTAAATTATCTACTGTCAATATGTTATTTTAAAATATATTCCCAAATACAATTTTTGTATAATTTTCCTATTATGTCCAATTTCATAGGTGTTCTTACAACACTTTAGACAACTTTTAACATTATTCATCATTTCTAATATGTCACAGAAACATCTTCATCTATGAATTTCAATTAATTTTCCTATCGAATAAAATATTATCTTCAAGAAGGGTAAATAGTAGGTATGTTCTGTAAGGCTTTGTACATTGAAGATTTTCTACTGAAGTCTCCAGTTATAAAAGGCAAGGGACTGAGTGTGAGATTTTCTTCACTGTTGCTTGATACTTAATATTATGTAAATATGAGTCATGTAAAGTCAGCTGACCTTTTTGCCACCTCTTAAAATGTTTTTATTATTATTAAAACTAGAAAATATTTGGATCCATTTTCCATTAATAAAACCCATCACACAGAAATGTATTTTAATTTGAGGGCCAGTGTCACCCAGATTATGTGTTGTCCGTGGTCATCCTGCGTGGGTGTACCGTGGCTCCGTGCGCTTTCCCTGAGGTCAGAAAAGTTTAGAGTAATTGTTAGAGCTGAGGTTACAACTCCATGGGTCAAAGTACAGAGATCCATCTGACTAGTTCAATAATATTGTAGCCAACTCTGCTGATGGGACAAAAATACCCAAGATGAACCACTTGCAAAATAAAAGATTAAGTTTTGCTCATGGTTCCAATCATGGTCCTTTGGCTTCATCCTATGGTCCTATGGTGGCATAGTAAGTCACGTTAAGAGTATGTGAAGTGTGTTCACGTCATAGCCAAGAAGCAAAGAGAGTCAAAAAGGGGTCATTGTTGAGGGCCGGAGAGCTAAGTGCGGATTGGCCTCCTCTGTGAGCACAACGGGGCAAGGCTGCACTCAAGGGTGATTGCAGTTAGAGTCAAGGTAAGATAGCTGGGGTTAAGTTGTTTACCAGACTGTGCTAACAGCGACTGGAAAGCAGATGATTCTTATGCTACCTTGACCATTCAGGTGAAAAGTGAGCCAAAGGCTCGGGGCTCCTCCCGCCTGATACAGATAAAGCCCCCACCACACATGTTAAGCCGACTGTGTCCGTCATTCGTCTTTGTTCAGGTCCCACTCGGGGAGGAACAAAACAGTGGGTCTGGGTCTGGTCTGGGAGCAAGGCCCGCCTGGAGCATCTGCATCAGGTGTTGTGCCAGTGCGGAGCTAGGGAGCTGAGTCGCCTGAGGCTGTCACCCCAAACACGGACCCGAGGCCAAGGTTACCTATAGGCCAGAGTCCCAATATCCCTCTCTTGGACACACTTCTGTGACCTAACTTTTCTCAACTAGGCCCCAACACTAAAGGGTTCCTCCTCCTCTTAGTAAAGGCACAGGCTGGTGACCAAGCCGTCAACATCTGTCCTCGGGAGATTTTTATGATTCAAACTATTATGTGGAGCTCCCCATACAAATCTGCGGAGCATAAACATCATGTGTTTCTCTTACCTAAAATACACATAAAGTGCAAAGTAAAACATAATAGGAAGTAGGGAGATAGACCTTTTGCGCATGTGAAGATGATCAAGAAGCTCCATTGACTTTGTCATTCCACCACAATTCCTAGTAGACAAAGTCTGTACAGCCAGGTTAGAATACTCATCAACAAATGTGCAGTTATTTTTGTTTTTTGTTCCTTCACTCCGTGAAGGTGTGTTTGTTGGAAATCCTCACAGTGAGCGAATGTGTGGGGTGAATTCAAAGTTGAGTCTGTTCGGCTCTCCACCTCTGGTGTCTGTTCTTATTTTACTTTGTTATCTAAGCCTTTCAGGGAGGGACTCTGCCAAGCCTCAGCTGTAAGCTCCTAATCAGCATCATAGCTTCTGTTGCTCTTTGTAAGGATATCGTCAGACCTGCTGAGGGGACAAGCGCCTAATATTCCTTAAGCAATTCCCGCTGCAAGTGCTGATCCCCTGCCACAAAGGGCCTCAGCCACAGAACGGTGAGCAGGGTTGTGTCACGAACGACATCTCACAGAATTGTAAATGAAATCAGCTCTTCAAGTTTTTTTAACTCTCCCCCAGGATAGTTGTGGAAATAAAACCACAATTAGATATTTTTTGCTGTGTGGTTTTAAATTCTGGCTGTCTTTGGGCAGGGAACTTAGCTGTCCACTTCCTCCTTCTAAAAATGTTGTAATATAATAATAGCTCATGTGGGTGTTTTGATGTGTACATGTATTTATTCCTTGCTTTAAAAGTTATGGTTCTTCCTAAACACTGTCTTTAAGTGAATAGCCATTATTTTTAAATTCCATTACTTTAAATAGGAAATAATTATATTCTAATTAAGCACCTTTGTACAAATTGAGAGTATATGAGACATTCAATATTCATCTTTACAGGATGTGTGGCATGGAATTCAGACCCATAAAGCCTCAGTGTTTCATGACACAGACCTATGGTTCACAGAGCTGTGCTTCAAAGGAAGCTATTAACAAAAGACAGGAAACATTATGGAGAAAATGTTTAAAGCTACTGAAAAGATCAAGCTTCTGATACTATTGAAGGGATCTTTTAATTCATATATTAATAGGTACATTAATTAGGAAGTGTACCAATGCAACTTGAGTTTTAAAAAGGATCAAAAACTTTTGAAAAGTAAAAATGCACAAATCACACTGAAAGTATAAACTTTAAAATTACAAAATAATGCATGAATCAAAACAGTTCTTGAAAATGTTGGCATCGCTTCACCATGAGAAATCTGGTGGTTAAAAATATACATAAATTCATATGGGGAATTTGAAAAATTTCTAACATGATTACAAAACATACAGACTGTATCACAGAAACATAGACTAATGCTTTTTCATAGCTCCTTAGAAGATACTTATTAAAATTATTCATAAAATAACTTTCAAAGAAAAATTAATAAACAAAGGTCAGAGATTTAGTTCAGTGGTTCTAGCACCTGCCTAGCAAGCACAAGGTCCCTGGTTCTTTTTTTTTTTTTTTTTTTTGAGACAGGGTCTTGCTTTGTAGTCCAGGCTGGCCCTGAGCTCACTATGGAGCCCAGGCAAGCCTCAAACTCAGCAATCCTCCTGCCTCTGCCTCCCGAGTGCTGGGATGACAGGCGTGAGCCACCATGCCCAGCACGAGGCCCCTGCTTCAATCCCCTATAACCACATACAACAATCCCAGAGATCATGACTCACATCCACAAGCAACCAGTACCACATACTACAGTGCCAGGCGTGGTGGCTCATGCCTGTCATCCCAGCACTCAGTAGGCAGAGGCAGGAGGATTGCGGAGTTCAAGGCTTGCCTGGGCTACATAGTGAGCTCAGGGCAAGCCTGAACTACAAAGCAAGAGGTCCCTGGTTCATCCCCAGTAACCACATACAACAATACTGGGCATGGTGGCACACCCATCAGCAATCAGTCACCACAATGCCAGGTGTGGTGGCTCAGGCCTGTAATCCCAGCACTCAGGAGGCAGAGGCAGGAGGATTGTTGAGTTCAAGGTTTGCCTGGGCTAAAATAAATAAATAAATAAATAAATAAATAAATAAATAACAACATAAAGAAACATAGATATATTCTGAGTACCACATTAATAATTGGCATTAATATATTTGGGATAAACTTAATGGCAAGAACAAATTTAATATATAAAATTCTCAAAGTGGTGATATTATTAACTATTGTCTTCTAAAAATGTTGGCATAAAAACAAAAGTCAAGTATTTAATAAACATAGTTAAAGATAGACCTTTTGGGGCTTGGAGATTTAACTCAGTGTTTCCGGCGCCTGCCTTGCAAGCACAAGGTCCTGAGTTCAATCCCCGGCAACCACAAACAATGCTGGGCATGGTGACTCATGCCCACCAGTAATCAATACCATATACCACAGTGCTGGGTGTGGTAGCTCAGGCCTGTAATCCCAGCACTCAGGAGGCATAGACAGGAGGATTGCTGAGTTCGCGGCGGCTTGCCTGGGCGACATAGTGAGCTCAGGGCCAGCCTGAACTACAAAGCGAGACCCTGTCTCAAAAAAAATTAAAAAAAAAAAGAAATTAAAAAAGATAAACCTTTTGCTGTCCAGAAGCTTTTTAGTAGGATGAGATCCCATAATTAATTACTTTAAAATAAAGTTTTATATATATAAATATGAACATATCATTTATAGAAACTATCTGAATGATATAACTATACATATGAACTATATATATAAACTATATGATATATATGAACTATATGAACACATATATATGTATATACAATCTATAACTCTGAAGAAAAAAGAGTGTGCAAATTATATCCTTTGGAGAAATGAATATTAAAAAATACTTTAAAAATTATTTGAATACAGAATTTCACCAAGGAATGTATCCTATGAGGGCAAATAAAAATATGAGTATAATTAGGGAATTCAGCATAAGGATGTTCATAACACTGTTGTTTATAAAAATAAAATTTTAGAGATAACATAATTCCTTTATCAGATCATTGGTTACCTAAAATTTGATATGTTCATATAGTCATAAGAAATCATGCTGCTGAGGAATATTTAATGGTATATTTATAATATGTTGTTCACTTAAAAAGCCTATTTATTAAGCTCCTATAAGATATATTCAATTTTTGTTAAATGTGTATATAAAATTTAACCATAAATTCTTAATTTAATTTAAAATATGAATAATTTTAAGTCTTTCCATCTGCTTGGTTTTAAAATGTTTTTCTTTTTTAAGTTTTTTATCTTTATTGGTACATTTTTATAAGCTGCATGTGTAATGAAAATGTTGACCAACAGTGTTTTTTTAATCGATTTTATTAGAAAATTTTATATACATGTAATGATCACAATCAACATTGAGAATTTGTACCAGTACATGACATGATTTAATTCTCATTTTTTCCCATTTCTCTGCTTTCCCTATAACTCCATCTCTATATGCATAAGTAAAAACTGCCTCTAAACCAGACATGGTGGCTCACGCCTATAATCCCAGCAATCAGGAGGCAGAAGCAGTACAATTGCCTTGAGTTCAAGGTTAGCCTGGGCTACATAGTAAGTTCAAGCCCAACCTGAACTACAAAGTGAGACCTTGTCTTTAAAAAATATCAGTTAAAAAACTGCCTCCACGATATGAGATATGATTCTTTTAATTCTTTCGAGTATGTTCCTAGCAGGGGAATAGCAGGGTCAAATGGGACCTCTAATCCTAGTTTTCTGAGGAATCTCCACACTGGTCTCCACAATGGTTGCACAAGTCTACATTCCCACCAACAGTGGAGAAGGGTTCCTTTCCCCCTGTAGCCTTGTCAGCATTTGTTGCTAGTTAATTTTGCAATAGCAGCCATTTGTTGTGGAGTGAGATAGAATCTCAGTGTTGTTTTCATCTGCATCTTTCAAATGACCAGTGATGTTGAACATTTCTTCATATGCTTCTTGGCTCCTTTGACTTCTGCCTCTGAGAAGTGTCTGTTCATTTCAGATGCCCATTTTTGAATTGGGTCTTTAAACTTGGGGGGACTGATTTGTTTAAGTTCTTTATGTATTCTAGATAGTAGCCCTTTTGTCTGATAAACAGCTAGTAAAGATTTTTTTCCCATGTTGTTTATTATCTTTTAGCTGTGCCAGTGGTTTCTTTTGCTGTGCAGAAGCTTTTTAGTGGGATGAGATCCCATTTGTTGATTCTTTCTGCCAGTTCTCATGCTATGAGGTTTTGTTCATAAAATCTCTCCCTAAGCCAATGTCTCCAAGAGTTTTACCTAATCTGTTTTGCAGCAGGTTTAGTGTTTCTGTTTTAATGTTTAAGTCTCTAATCCATTGTGATTTTAGTTTAGTACACGGTGAAAGAGTTAGGTCTAGCTTTAGTCTTTGACAAGTTAAAGCCCAGTTTTCCAGCACTGTTTGTTAAAGAGGCTGTCTTTCCTCCACTGAGGATGTTGGGCTCCTTCATCAAAGTTAAGGTGGCTTAGCATACCTGGAGTTGTTTCTGGATCTTCTAATCTATCCTGCTGGTCCTCATCCATGTTCATCCATGTTCATAGCAGCTCAGTTTGTGATAGCTCAGTCTTGGAAACAACCCAAATGCCCATCAACTTGAGATTGGATGAAGATTTTTTTTAAAAAAATAAAATGGAGTATTACTCTGCCATAAAGAATGACAAGTCTGACACACCTTGAAGACACACTAAAAAGTGAAATAAATAGAACACAGATATGTAAATATTGTATCTTTTCTCTAGTATGAGAACCTGTAGGTGTAAATGAGTTCTAGAATGTATAATAGATTTTGTGAAATAGGAAATATGCAAAGAGAAAGTTGTAGGGGAAAGTAATGAGGGGAGAGAATATGATTTAAAAAAAAGAAAGCATATGTATATCGGGGGTTGGAGTTGTAGGGTGGGTAGGAATATGGGTAAAAATGAGAATTCACTCTTGTCATATACTGTGTACAAATTTCCCAGTGTTGAGTGTGATTGTGAGCTGGATATAAAATGTACCAATAAAGGATTCAATTTTTAAAAACTGCCTCCAATTTTAATACATTTAAGAAATGATTCTTCAAGTTAGCACCGCCATCTGGTGGTCATCGTGGGAATGTTTCTTCAGAAAAAAAGTTCAGCATTTAGGGACCTCAGTAATTTTTTTTTGTTTTTTTTTGTTTTTTTGTTTTTTGTTTTTTGGTTTTTTTTTTGTTTGTTTTTTTTTTGAGACAGGGTCTCGCTTTGTAGTTCAGGCTGGCTCTGAGCTCACTATGTAGCCTAGGCAAGCTTTGAACTCAGCAATCCTCCTTTCTCTGCCTCCCGAGTGCTGGGATTACAGGCATGAGCCACCACGCCCGGCTAGACCTCAGTAATTTTTAAAACTAAATATTATAAAACATTTAACAAGTGGAAATTTTTTAAAAATCTTAGAAAATTTACCTGGCTTAATTGTTATATATTGTGCCACTAAAGTGGTTTTCAAAATCTAAATACAGACTCGTTATTTTATCCTTCATTTAGCCTTAACAATTCATCCCACAGCTATTGAACAAAAACCAGAAGACCAATCTAAGGCTAGCTGGAGCCAGAGATGAGCTAGAAGGCTTTATACCTTGTGGCTCAAACAGTGGCGGCGCATTTGTTTGAGGCTGTGCAGTTAAGAAACCCAAAGCCAGTATCTTGACAGGGGACACCTCTCCCTAAAGACTCCGGGTGAGACTTGGCTCGTCCTTTCCAGCTTCCAGCAGTTGGCAGCAACCCTGCGTCCCTTGGTTGATAGTAAATCACTCTAGTCTCCGCCTCCCCCTTCACGAGTCCTCCCCTCATCGCCTCTCTAGCGTCTCCCTCACTATTTTAGCACCACTTACCTTGAATTAGGACATAGTGTACGTTGCACGGGTTGAAAGAGAAGATGTTCTACTTTTCATTTTTCCTCTGCCATTGGTATTTCTCTTATCAATTGCCTGCCTTCATCCTTTGTTCATTTTTTAGTCGAGTTTTTCTTTTGACTTCTTGATTTCAAAGATTTATGTTTGTCTCTCATGATAGCACTGCGCTAGCTCACACACGATGTGAATATTTTCTCCCTACACTTTGTCTTTTTAGCTTTGTTTATGAAAAATCATATCCCCCAAAACTGTTTACTTAAAATCTTCCCCCAATTTTTTCTTTATAGTTACTGGATTTGAAGCCATGTTAAAGAGGGTTCCTCTCCTTAACATCAAATCATAAATATCCTTTGAGTTCTTTGGAATAGTTTTACAATCCTAATTTTTAACTTCACATATTTAATACCACTGGTATTTCATTCTATGTCCAATTTTAAATAGAAAATTAACTATCTTTTCCAACCAAATAGTAAGTTTCACGGGCCACTGAAAGTATAAGTTTTCACCATTTTCTTCTTCGAATTTTTTCCTCATCAGGAATGCTGATGGGGAGAACAGGGACATTGGGAGACACAGAAATATATGACACACAAAAGCTCTGAAGCACAGAGATTCAACTTTGCCACTCATTCGTGTAACTCAAATTATTTTTTCATATCTTTACCTTTGGCCTAGAACAAAAATTCCTTCTCAGTTCCCCTTTAAAATGGAGCTACACAAACACAGGTGACTCGGTCTTTATTGCTTATTACATTCACTTATGTTTTGTGTCATTGAAACGTAATTATTAAAGAAATGGGAGCCACATTACCAGTACTGGGAGCATTATATGGCCAACTCAGCTTTTGAGAAAATTTGGTCAAAATTATTTTTTAAAATTTAACTTATTGGTACATTATGTATACACATCACAATTACACTCCACATTGAGAATTTGTACCAGTATATGACATAACTTAATTCTCACTTTCCCCTTCCCCTACCCACCCTACAACCCTCACCTGTATATACACAAGCTTTGTTTCCTTTTTTTTTACCATCAGGTTTTGTCTTTCCCCTCCTTATTTACCCCTAAACCCCATTTCCCTTTGAATATTTACTATTTTGCAATATTGATCATGCATTCTAGATCACATTTACAACTTCAGTTTCTCATACCAGAGAAAAGATATGATATTTACACATCTGTGACCTATTTATTTCACTTATGAGTATATCCTTAAGGTGTGCCCATTTGAGTATAAATAACTCAACCTCATCATTCTTTATGGCAGAGTAATACTCCATTTTAGAAAAAACCCACATCTTCTTTATCCAGTCTAGAGCTGATGGGCATTTGGGTTGTTTCCAAGATTTAGCTATCATGAATTTAGGTGCTATAAACATGGGTGCACATATGTCACTGTGATAGGAATCTTGTAATTCTTTTGTGTATATCCCCAGCAGGGGAATAGCAGGGTCAAATGGAACCTCTAATCCTAGTTTTTTGAGGAATCTCCACACAGATCTCCATAATGGTTGCACAAGTCTACATTCCCACCAACGGTGGAGGAGCGTTCCTTTTTCTCCATGTCCTTGGTTCACCTTTGTGATCCAACAAGAATGGAATGCATCAAACAGTTTACTTGATTTTCTTTCCTTTTTATATGAATCTCTTTATAAGATCTCAATGGCAAAAATATTAATATTTTTACTTATTTTTTGTCTAGTGATCAACTTGATATCTCTGGCTTCTGAGAGAATTTGAAACATCATCCCAAAATATGGTACACTGATATATTGATTATTTTGGACAGAAGGCACTTGAGAAATAGCAAATATCCTGAAGACTTTCAACCTTCACCTTTCTTGCTAAAAGAAGATCATGTATTTCTCATGAGAAACATGTCTTCCCTGAACCAGAAAGAGAGAAATATACTTAGCACCAGAGACTAGGAGTCAACATTAAAACAAATCTCTACCAATGAGTCTGTTAATGATCTTCACCTTCCATTAGTTTCCTCCATATATTTCCTAAACCCTGTCCCACGGTCCCATAGTTCCAGGCCCAAGTTTCCATCTTGACACACCACAAACCATTTATTATTCTTTGTTTAAAATGTTGCATGGCTTTTTGAGACAGGGTCTTGCTTTGTAGTTTACCCTGGCCCTGAACTCACTATGTGGCCCAGGTGATTCTCCCGACTCTGCCTCCCCAGTGCTGGGATTATAGGCCTGCATCACCGTGCCTGACTGAGTTGTACATGTTTTTTTTTGGGGGGGGGGTGTTTTGAGACAGGGTCTCACTTTGTAGTTCAGGCTGGCTCTGAGCTCACTATGTAGCCCAGGCAAGCCTCAAACTCAGCAATCCTCCTGTCTCTACCTCCCGAGTGCTGGGATTACAGGCGTGAGCCACCACGCCCAGCGAGTTGTATGTGTTTTTATGCCTAATGGCTTGAGTATTTTTTTTCCTTATTAGTACTTACGTGTGCATGGAAAACTATTAACTAATACTCCTATGCTTTTCTCCTGTTAATCTTTCTTATGTTAGTTTAATTATCAGGCCCAGACTCAGAACTAAAGTCTGAGGAAAGATTTTCCTCTCCTGTGCTTCTTAGATGTAATGTAATATGAGTTCTGTAGTGACAGATATTTTCCACTTTGGTTTTAAAGATTCTCTTTAAGCCAAGGTAGTCACTTTCTAGGACACTCCTGGTGTGTGTGTGTGTGTGTGTGTGTGTGTGTGTGTGTGTGTGTGTGTGTTGGAGGGAGGTAGTTCAAAGTGTCAGTCAAATGAAGCACAGCGAGGAAGAGAAATAAAAGTACAAGAAACAAAAAAGCCTTAATGAGAAGATCCAGAGAAGTTAGATGTGCCCATAGGAGGCTTAAGAGAAATACAGAGGTAACAGACAGAGATGAGGATGTGGGATTGGAGAAGGAGGGAAGGAGAGAGAGAGGAAGGAGGAAAAGGAGCGGTGGGCAGGGGGAGGAAACAGAAGAGATGGTACATGTGATTCTTGGCAAGTACCATGAATACACATGTGAAGAGAAGTGATTACTGTTATTAAGCAGACAGGTTAGTTTTCTTATTTTATTAACTTGAGCTTCCATTAGTTCATGAAATTTTTAAAAAATCTTTATTGGTGCATAGTATGTACACATCATGATGACACTCAATATTGGGAATCTGCGGGCCCGCCCTGCTGTGTTTCCAGCGGACTGGGGAACCGGTGGCAGGCAGACCGGACCCAGCAGCTCCGGGCCCACCGTGCTGAGTTTCCAGTGGACTGTGGAACGAGCTGAGGGCGGACCAGACCCAGCAGCTCCTGGCCCACCGTGCCGTGTTTCCGGCGGACTGAGGAACGAGTGGCGGGCGGACCAGACCCAGCAGCTCCAGGCCCCGCTGTGCCCTGTTTTCCGGCGGACTGAGGGAACAGCCGCGGGCAGACTGGACCCAGCAGATGTGGCCCTGCCGTGCCTTTCTTCCAGTGGACTGAGGGAGCAGCACGCGGACCCAGCTGCAGGGTGCAGTCCATTTCCAGTGGACTGAAGGCCGCCCAGCAGCCCACTGTATCCCGGAGCTGTGCAGTGAGGAGTCAGACATAGAGGTAACTCATAAGCTCAAAGTATCCAGTATAGAATCTAACAAACCTTTTTATCTTATTTACTGTGTTTAATACTGATATTGGCATTTATTGTATTATGGT
>PVIC010026149.1:0-24740 GCA_004025085.1 Thryonomys swinderianus | reverse complement strand
TTGTCACCTTCAGTGCGCACACCTAGAAGCCTTCTAAGTAGGAAATAGGAAATTTCTAATTCCGTGAATATCTCAGGTAAAGCTCCAACTGCCCCAAGTACCTGCCCCACCATTCTGTCAGCTCGGCACAAGGTGGGATCGATTTTTGTTCCAACTCCTACATAAGACAAAAATGTAGATTGTCGAATTTTTATTTTCTAAAACACCTATGAAGTGTTGCTCAAAATCTTAAGAAAGCACAGCAAAATCTACACATTTTAATACATACTTATATTTTCATACCCATGAAATAATTACATGAGCATTTTATCTGGTGGAAGACGACTGTAAACTCAACAGGTCTGTTGGGCAAGTAAGAAGTTTTCTTCATTTAAATTCTAAACAAAGGACAAACATAATAATCTAAATATCCTCAATGAAGGTTGAAAAGATACAAAATTCACAGTGAGTAGCTTGCAGAATATCTGCATGCCACTTCCCTCCTGGTAGGTTGGTCACAAAGACAGCTTAATATCTGATTCCTAGGACCTACTTCAAAATAGTGTGTCTTGGTAGGAAAAAAAAGGGAGAAAATATAGACAGGAATTGATCAGAGAGTGAAAACTGGTGAAGCAGAGTGCTGTTGTGTAAAAGCTATCATTACAGAACTCCCTCTTTTTTCCTAGTTTTTTGAGACAGTATCTAGCTTGTGGTTCAGGCTGGCCCTCAGCTCCCTATGAAGCCCAGGGAAGCCTCACACTCAGCAATTCTCCCTCTACCTCCCATGAGTGCTGGGATTACAGGTATGAGCCACCACACCCGGCACTGTGGTATGTGGTACTGATTGCTAGTTGGCGTGAGTCACTACGCCTGGTATTGTATGTGGTTACCAGGATTGAACCAGGGACATTGCGCTTGCTAGGCAGGCACCAGAACCACTGAGCTAAATTAAATCTCCGGCCCTACAATGTATCTTTGAGTCATTCATTTCCCATAACCATAAGTCCATGAATGTCTACAAATTAAAAGAAAAGGAAAATGAGAGAAATCCATACCAATAAGACCCCCAGGAGCAGCATACTGAAGATCATTATGTTCCGCAAAAAGTGACACAATTTTGGAAAAGATTGGTTTACACATGAGTTTTCCTTCACTATCTTTGGAAACAATACCAGGTCTGACTTCTATTTCCTGGCCCACCTGCAAACATATAATTAATAATGAGAATTACCACAGTACACAATATTCATTTACTTGGTTAGAGTTCTAACAGAGAGACCACAAAACTGTAAAAGCAATCCTTCTCTTTAAAAATCACTTTTGTTATTGTTGTGTGTGTGTGTGTGTGCATGTGCACGCACTAAAACAGGGTTTCACTCTGTAGTTCAGGCTGCCTTAAATTCACCCTGTAGCCCAGGATGGCTAACTTGAGGCAATCTTCCTGCTTCAGCCTCCCCAGAGCTAGCATTACAGGCATGTGCCTGGTTAAACACCACTATGTTTTTTTTAAAAAGGAAAAACAGCCAGGCGTGGTGGCTCACGCCTGTAATCCCAGCACTTGGGAGGCAGAGACAGGAGGATTGCTGAGTTCGAGGCTTGCCTGGGCTACATAGTGAGCTCAGAGCCAGCCTGAACTACAAAGTGAGACCCTGTCTCAAAAAAAAAAAAAAAGTACACTAAAAAGGAAAAACAAATGAGGAAGTTCTTCAAAATCAGAACCACCCAACGGTTGCTAACTACCTATCACACAAGCCTGTCACTACACAAAATGTTTTCCATGTTCCCTAAAAGCCCATAAACACAGAGGTCAGATATAATTGACAGTATGAAAACCCAGGGTCTTTATTTTTACTACTTTCATTTTGACATAGAGTTTACATTGCTAAATTGCACAGGCTAAGCTCAAACTTGCAACCCTCCTGCCCGAGGCACAGAGCGCTAGGACAGGAGAATCATCATGACCAGCAAAAACTAATTTTTCAGTTTGGATTATGAATACTTTTTTCCTGCTTAAGACAAGGGCAAAATAGCTACGCATGGCAGCACATTACTGTAATACCAACACTCAGGAGCCTAAGGCAGGAGGATAACCATGAGCTCAAGGTCATCTTGGGCTGCACAGTGAGTTGAAGGCCAGCCTGAGCTACATACTGAGTCCTAGCTCAAAACAAACAAAGCCACTGAACTAGATCAGTGGTTGTGGCACCTTCCTCACCTTTTTCACAGGTTCACAAGGTCCCCGAGTTTCATCCCAAAACAAAACAGCCTGTGTTGGTGGTATAGAGGTGAGCATAGCTGCCTTCCAAAACAAAACAAACCAACCGAAAACAAACTCAAAAAAGGCAAGAGCAAAATACAAAAAACGAAACAACTCAAATCCAGCTTACCTTCAGTACTCCCTTTAGAATGCTGCCTCCAGCCACACCTCCCTTAAGGTCATCAACTTCACAACCAGGTTTGTTGACATCGAATGACCTAATGACTAAAAATTAAAGAAATTATAGTCATTTTTTTTTTTTTGAGACAGGGTCTCACTTTGTAGTTTAGGCTGGCCCTGAGCTCACTGTGGTGCCCAGGCAAGCCGCCGCGAACTCAGCAATCCTCCTGTCCCTGCCTCCCCAGTGCTGGGATGACAGGCGTGAGCCACCACGCCCTGCATTGTGGTATGCCCGTTGATTGCTGGTGGGCGTGAGTCTCCCTGCCCAGCATTATATGTGGTTACCAGGGATTGAACTCAGGACCTTGCGCTTGCGAGGCAGGTGCCGGAACCACTGAGCTACCCTCTGGCCCGAAATTATAGTCATTTTTAAAATTAACTTTAATTTTAGGTGAAATTATTTCCCAAGTCAAGTTTTCTAAAAAATAATTTATTAGCCTCACAATGAGAAAAAGTAATCAGAAAGTCATCAATAGATGGCATATTGTGCTATATCTGTACTAATGGAATATCAACCAGCTATTTTAAAATGGTAGTTATATAGCTAGGCATGGTGGCTTACGCCTGTCATCTCAGAACCCAAGAAAGAGGCTGAGACAGGAGGATTATTACTGTGGAGGCCAGCCTAGACTACAAAGCAAAACCCTGTCTCAAAACAACAAACAGGTATATATGAATATCTGGAAGGACACTCATAATACTCATAAGGAAAATTAAGAGTTACAGAAAATAATGTGTACAATTCTATTGCCAGGGAAAAAAGCCAGTATAAATATGTATAGTTACTCTTCATATCTGAAGGTTCTACATCTGTTATTCAACCAACCACAGATCAAACATTTTTTTTAAGAAAAAATTGTGTCTGTAATGACCATGTATGTACTTTGTCATTATTCGCTAAACAACAGCACTGTTTACATGACACGGAGCTTACTTATTATATTAGAAATTATACAGGCTCTAGAAATAATTTAGAATATTAATTCAGTGAAAGCTCATTGAGCACACAAGAAGCCCTGAGTTCCATCTTCAGTAATGAGGGGTTAAAACAAACTACATAGGAGGCCATGCTACCCCATGTTATACAGGGGATCCCTACATTACATGGTCTCTACAATGAAAACTTACTTTTGTTTCTTATTTTGAGATACGGTCTTCCTTTGTAGCTCAGCCTGGCCTCGAACTAGTGGAACCCCACCTGCTTCAGGCTCCTGAGTGCTGGTATTAGAGGCATGCACCACCATGCTCTGCTAAAAACTTACTTTTTTCCTTTTAAAACCACAACTCTGGGACTATATACCCTGCATTTAGTCACCCAAGAGGACCTTTCCTACAACCAGGATCCCCAAATAAAGGCCCAGTGTCAGTTTTAAAAGGCTCCTACAGCTCTGTGTAGGAGCCACAGGTTTGCACTATCAAGTAACACTGTAAGCAGCACTTCACTAACTCCTACACCCCATCCATATGGAAACTGTGATACCTGAAAACAATAGAGCTACAGATAAGAGTTTATTACTCCATGCTGCTCACATAACACACCGTATACTGAGCACAAAAAGGTTAAGTTTCAGGGCCGTGGTTCCGGCAACTGCCTTGTAAGTGCAAGGTCCTGAGTTCGATTGCCAGTAACCACATACCACAATGCTGGGTGTGGTGGCTCACGCCTGTAATCCCAGCACTCAGAAGGCAGAGGCAGGAGGACTGCTGTGAGTTCGAGGCTTGTCTGGGCAACAAAGTGAGCTCAGGGCCAGCCTGAACTATAAAGCAAAACCTTGTCTCAAAAAAAAAAAAAAAGTCAAATTTCTACTGCTGCATTTCCAGTGTCACATTCTAGCACTCACTGCCAACACGACTTTAAGGCTAACCAATTACAAAAGCTTTTATGGATTTATTTTTATCTCTGCAGAAAGAAATTTTAATAAATGACCTTAGAGGGGAACTGCCAAAGTAGAAAAGACCAATCACTTACCAATGAGTCGAGGTTCTGAAGTAAAGTCTCTAGGCGGTACTGGTATTTTCTTTACTATGTACTCACATACAACTTCAATATTGTATTTCAGCTGGGCAGAAATTGGAATAATGGGAGCTCCTTCTGCTACTGTTCCTATAAGACAAAATTTCAAAACAATGCAGTTTTTTTTTTTTTTTTTGAGACAGGGTCTAGTTTTGTAGCTCAGGCTGGCCCTGAGCTCACTATGTAGCCCAGGCAAGCCTCGAACTCAGCAATCCTCCTGCCTCTGCCTCCTGAGTGCTGGGATTACAGGCATGAGCCACCAAGCCTGGCATTGTGGTATGTGGTGCTGACTGCTGGTGGGCGTGAGTCATCACACCAGGTATTATTGTATGTGGTTACCAGGGATTAAACCAGGGACATTGAGCTTGGTAGGCAGGTGCCAGAACCAGAGCTAAATCTCCAGCCCAAACAATGCAGTTTTATAAAACTTGTTCTACATGTTACCTAAAAGAATTATGATTACTGCCGAGCGTGGTGGCTCACACCTATAATCCCAGCACTCGGGAGGCAGAGACAAGAGGACTGCTGAGTTCGAGGCTTGCCTGGGCTACATAGTGAGCTCAGTGCCAGCCTGAACTACAAAGTGAGACCCTGTCTCAAAAAAAAAAAAAGAATTATGATTACTAAAATAGAGGTCTAGGCAGACCCAAATATTAGCACCACGTAGAAAGTGATAGTTCTGTTAAGACGATGACAATTTTTTCTTCAAAAATTCCTGGAAATGAATTCTATTTCCCTTATGAAAAAAGCATTTATAATAGTATATTTAATATCATAAAGTAGTAAAACTATTTAAAGAAATAAATTACACTCCTGGGAGAGGACACTTTATAGCTGGGAAGATCTCTAGTAACATGTAATTAAGCTCCCAATAAATATCAAGATAAAATTACAGACTCTTTGCTAATCATAGAGTGCTAGCACATACAATATTTGCATCTTATTAATCATATGTCAAATAGGCTGGTCAAAGAAATGGACCAAACATAATTAGATTTTAATCAAGATGCCTTTTTTTGGTGGTACCCAGGATCAAACTCAGGACCTTGTGCTTCCAAGGTAGGTGCAGTACCACTTGAGCTAAAAAAATCCCTGGCCCAAAATTACTTTTTTCTTCATGATGACAGAACTGGCTAATAGGAAACCAAGCTTTCTAAACAAGAATTGCAAGAATAAGAGACAATCAGAGGCAAACAAAAAGATGCATCATTTCAGCCCCGAAATGAAACATTATACAGCTAGAAAAAAGGACACTGTGAAGATTTTTTAAATGCTTTTATTAATTTTACTTATCATTGAGGTGGGGTATGGGAGCAGTGCTAGGGATTGAATCCAGGGCCCTGCACATGCTAGGTAGGCACTGAGCTACAGCTCTGACATTCTTTTAAAATATGAGTGATAAAGTTTCACTGAATCCAACTTTAATTCTAATTTTTAGCCAGCAAGAATATATTTTATAATTAAGAAATATACATTTCACTATTATCAAGTAGTAGAGAAATAAGTCTTAAGACCCCTAAGATTACCTTGTTTTAGATAATGTACTAAATTGAGGTAATTTAACATTTGGTATCTGGATTAGATGCCTCTAAAGGGATTCATTGATTTATTAGATATTATGGCTTCTTACCTTGTACAAACGCAAGGATCTGCTCATATTGTTCCTTAGCCTGACTTTCTTTCACCAAGTCAATTTTATTCTGCAGGATCAAAATATGCTTCAGTTTCATGATTTCTATTGCAGCCAGGTGTTCAGAAGTCTGAGGCTGAGGGCAAGATTCATTACCAGCTGGTTTATGAGGAATAAAAAAGAAGTGTAAGAATAGGTAGAAATATCCAGACCAAGCAAATTCAGAGACAGAACGCAATTATTTGTTGCTAGGGATAGAGGGTAGGGAGGCCTACAGTGACTACTAATGGGCATAGATTTCTCTTTCCTAGTAATAGGCAAGTTCTAGAAATACATATTGGTAATGTTATAACCACTATGTTGTACAAGATATAAAGGTACTGTCACTGAAATGTACACTTTAAATAGTTGAACTGCTAAGTTTCATGTTATTTCTTTTTTTTTTTTGAGACAGGTCTTGCTTTGTAGTTCAGGCTGGCCCTGAGCTCACTATGTAAGCCCAGGCAAGCCTCGAACTCAGCAATCCACTTGTCTCTGCCTCCCAAGTGCTGGGATTACAGGTGTGAGCCACCACGCCCGGCACTGTGGTATGCTGCATTGATTGCTGGTGGGCGTGAGTCTCCACGCCCAAAATTATATGTGGTTACCGGGATCGAACTCAGGACCTTGCGCTTGCGAGGCAGGCACCGGAACCACTGAGTTAAATCTCCGGCCCAAGTTTCATGTTATTTCTATATTTTACTACCCCCAAACATGACAGCATCTATGAAAGAAGACTTCAGAATATTCTAGTCCCACTCAAGGTTAAGTCTTGCATATCATTGCCAAGCACCCAGCTCTGACCCCTACTCCTCCCCATGCCTGCATTCACTGGAGCTTCTCATTCCTGGACCTTTGCCAGAAACAGAATCACAAGGCTGGATTCCCAGGGTCTGCCTTCAGTTTTGCTCAGGACTAAGACACAGCCCTCTGGCTCTAGCCAGTCCTAGAGATGTCCTGGCCTAGTCAAGCACCCAAGGAAGAGAACAATTAAGATGGGAAGACACTTAATACCAAGCACAAATTTTAGTACCAGCAGCTACTCCTTAACAATGAAAAGGAAGAGTCCTAACTGAAAATAATCAAGATATTATAAGTGAACAGGCATGTTTTATTCAACATGCTAATAAGCAACATCGCCAAGGTGTCTTTCTCTCTCTCTCTTTTTTTTTTTTTTTGGGTGACAGGGTCCTGCTTTGTAGTTCAGGCTGGCCTTGGGCTCACTATGTAGCCCAGGCAAGCCTCGAACTCAGCAACCCTCCTGCCTCTGCCTCCCAGTGCTGTGTGCTGGAATTACAGGCATGAGCACCACACCCAACATTGTGGTACGTGGTACCAGGGATCCAATTTGCGACCTTGTGCTTGCCAGGCAGATGCCAGAACCACTGAGCTAAATCCCCAGCGGGCCCCCCCCCCAGTCTCTAAACAGTCCATGTTAGGAAACACAATCTTATCCTTGAAAAGCCCCAGGCAGGACAGTAGTACTCAGTACAAATGCTGTTTACATCTAAATCAAACAATTCTACATCTACAAACGGACAGCTCAGAGCAAAAGCTCTCACAACACATACATATGCTTTCCTACATTACTGTTACTTGTTTTTTTGTTTACTTGAGACAGGGTCTCACTATGTGCCCCCAGCTAGCCTCAAAGTGACTCCAGGCATGTGTCACTATGACCAGCTGACATAAATTTTAAACTCATGAGATTTGGATAGGGGAAATACTGACCTGTTTGTTTCGGATACTATCATAAGAGTTCTCAGACACAATGTGGTTGTTGTATCTTGTGATAGGAAGGAATGTCATCCTGCATGACACTGTTCCCATTGTCATCCTCATGTAAGGCATGTGGCCTTAGTTACCCCCTGCCATATTTGCCCTCACTTGTTCCACACTGATTTGTCGAAGCCATTCTGATGCGTTTACCTATCAACAGGAGAGCCGCATCCATCACAGCCGCACCGTTCAGCATAGTTGCCATCAAAATGTCGTGGCCAGGACAGTCGACAAAGGAAACATGTCTGACAATGGAGAAAGGACAGTCAGTCTGAAAACCGATCAACACTTAAAACATCCAAATTAGCTGGGCACAGTGGCTCATGCCTGTCATCCCAGCACTTGGCAGGCAGAGGCAGGAGGATTGCTGAGTTCGAGGATTGCCTGGGCTACATAGTGAGCTTAGGGCCAGCCTGAACTACAAAGCAAGACCCTGCCTCAAAAAAAAAAAATCATAATTGTACATGTGAAGTAAAGAAGCCAGTATTATTTTAGTAAAACTACAGTCTGTGTTCAGGAATATGACTTGTTTTTTAACTTTATGCTCCCATTCCCAAGATCTGAATCAGGATGGGGATTAGCAAACTAGACCCTCAGGCCAAACTTGGCCTCCTACCACTCAAGCAGGCACATTGTCTATGTAAACTGATAACCTAAGAGCAGAGTAAGTTCTTCAATAATGACTCTGTGCCCTTCAAAGCTGAAAATAGTTACTTTCTGACCCTTTTCAGAAAAAGCATGTTGATTTCTGATAAGGGCCAAGACAAGGTAAGTGAGGCAATTGCCTGAGGGGCAAAATTTGAGGAAGGCCAAAAAAACCAGCATTCAAGACAAATATCTGAGTTCAGTGTTTAAAAAAAAATCAAAATTAAATTTATTGCAAAAACGAATCCATAATAAACCAAGTATCAGTTTTAAATTTAAAAATAAACATATAAAGGATCAGTAACAATGCTGTGCCACAACTGGGCGTGTGATACATGTCTATAACCCTAGAATTTTTGGAGGCTGAAGCAGGAGGATCACAAGTTTAAGAGTTCAACCCAGGGGCCGGAGATTCAGCTCAGTGGTTCCAGTCCCTGCCTCGCAAGTGCAAGGTCCTGCGTTTGATCCCTGGTAACCACATACAATGCTGGGTGTGGTGACTCACGCCCACCAGCAATCAATACCACATACCACAGTGCCAAGTCATCCCAGCACTTGGGAGGCAGAGGCAGGAGGATTGCTGAGTTACAGGCTTGCCTGGGCTTTATAGTGAGCTTAGGGCCAGCCTGAACTACAAAGTGAGACCCTGTCTCAAAAAAAAAAAAAAAAAAAGAGTTCAACCCAGGTAACTTAACTTAGCAAAAGCTAGCCACAAAATTTAAAAAAAAAGAAAAACAGAGGAGGACTGCTGAGTTTGCGGCGTCTTGCCTGGGCACCATAGTGAGCTCAGGGCCAGCCTGAACTACAAAGCGAGACCCTGTCTCAAAAGCAAAAAAAAAAGCAAAAAAGGGCTGGGGGAATGTAGCTCCATGCAAAGGTCGTGGTGTCAAAGTCCAGTACTACAGTAGGAAAATAAATTTTAAAAACTCACACCAAGCAAAACAAATAAGTAATATTGCATCTGTCATTCTTTAAAATTTTAACACTATTCATCACAACTTTCTGCATTAATTTTTAAAAGTTGCATTAAAGTTATTTGCCCGAGATTTGTGGCTTATCCTCTTATCCCCAGATTTTGAGCCCAAAGTGAAGACTTCAGTTATCTCTCTCCAGTCCCAGCCCTGCTCCTAATCTACATTTCCTTGCAGGCCATCTGCAACCCCCACGGCAACAGTAGCTGGAAGTTAGTAGCCCCTGATAAAGAACAAGGAGATCTAATCCTATTCAGAAAGCAGAACAGAACAATCCATGTGTTTCAGAGTATTTAAGAATGGCTTTGTTCCTCTCCTACCCAGTAAACAGGAACAGTGCTTAAAAGAATTCAGGAAGCCTAGAAAAAAGAACCTCTAAAACCTAATAAGTTGTGTTTCTCACTCATTCTGTTTATGTAATACTCTTGTCTTTTCAGTTATCAATATTACAGACAATATAAAATGAAAAACATTTAGCAATTAAGTTTGCTGTTTAATATCTAAATTTGATACTTCAAAGAGCTCAAGGAAATGGAAATAAAGTTTGCACAAAGGAGGTTACCTGACTAATTTGAAGTTCCCTTTGGTCCCTGGAATGTCTGTAGGAAATTCATCAGGTGTACCACTTCCACATGACCTATAGCACTCTGGTCGAGGACAACTTGGGTCATCAAGTTTATAAATCTAAATGTTTCAATGAAAAAAAGATAAGGATTTGTTATCCTAACAAGAGTGCAAATTAAATATTTTCTAGTTCCACAATACAGAGCTTACCTTAGCATTAGCATACCCAAGCTTGATTGTAATGTTTCTTTCTAGTTCGTTTTTGAACCTGACAGTATGAACTCCAGAAATGGCTTTCACAACTGTGGACTTCCCATGAGCTACATGACCAATGGTACCTATAGACAAAGTACAAAAACTTAACTCATATACATTTAATTACATCAAGTACTTTTTCAAATAATCTGAAGAGTAGAAGACTCAAAACTATAACTCACTGTAAATATCAATGTAAAACCAACAGTTACTTGAATATTTCCTTCTATATATCCTTCCCCACTAAAAACTTGTTTTGATGCAGAGTGGAAGAATTTTCCATGCAAGGGCTGGGGATTTAGCTCAGTCGTTCTGGCATCTGCCTTGCAAGCACTAGGTCCTGAGTTTGATCCCTGGTAACCACATACTACAATGCCAGGCATGGTGACTCACGCCCACCAGCAATCAGTACCACACACCACAATGCAGATGTGGTGGCTCACGCCTGTAATTCCAGCACTCGGGAGGCAGAAGCAGGAGGACTGCTATGAGTTCAAGGCTAGCCTGGGCTACATAGTGAGCTCAAAGCCAGCCTGAACTACAAAGTGAGACCCTGTCTCAAAAAAAAAAAAATTCCATGCAATTAACAACCTTATTTAAAAACCATCTAACCATAAACTGGGCATGGTGATGCACACCTGTAATTCCAGCACTCTGGGAGGTTGAGACAGGAAGATGGAAAGTTTAAGTCCCACCTAGACAACTTACTAAAATCCTCTCTCAAAAATAAAATGAGCCGGGCGTGGTGGCTCACACCTGTAATCCCAGCACTCGGGGAGGCAGAGACAGGAGGATTGCTGAGTTCGAGGCTTGCCTGGACTACATAGTGAGCTCAGAGCCAGCCTGAACTACGAAAGCAAGACCCTGTCTCAAAAAAAAAAAAAAAGAAAAAAGAAAAAGTGCCAGAGATTTAGCTCCATGGTTCTGGCGCCTGCCTAGCAAGCACAAGGTCCCTGGTTCAATCCCTGGTAACCACATATAACAATACCGGGTGTGGTGACGCATGCCCACCAGCAATCAGTACCACATACCACAATGCCCGGCATGGTGGTTCATGCCTATAATTCCAGCACTTAGGAGGCAGAGGCAGGAAGATTGCTGAGTTGGAGGCTTGCCTGGGCTACATAGTGAGCTCAGGGCCAGCCTGAAGTATACAAAGTCAGACCCTTTATCGAAGGAAGGAGGGAGGGAGGGAGGGAAAAAAATAAAGAAAAAAATGAAAAAGGCTGAGGTTGTAGTACAGTGGTAGAGCACTTGTCTAGCATATGGAAGTGTCACCCCCTCTTTTGGATCTGGAGTACAAGAAAAAAGAAAAAAAAAAGAAACATCCCAATATATTGAGACTAAAGTAAATTAAGTATGGGAAAGCCAGGTGTCACGGCTCATGCCTGTTATTCCACAACTCTGGAGGCTGAGGAAAGAGGATCACCACAAGTTCAAGGTCCAGTATGAATTACATAGTGAGACCCTGTCTCAAAGAAAAAAAAAAGGGATGAGAAGCCCTGATAGAACAAAAATGAATTCTTGAAACCAATAAAACCCAGGTTTACTTACAGTAAACTTGCTATCAATAACTGCATATTTTATAGCATTTTCACATCCTCATGGTAGAGGATTCATTTTGTTTTTGAAACAATGTCTATGTTGCCCAGGCTGGCCTCAAACCAACAACCCTCCTTAGCTTCCAAATAGTTGGGATTATCAGCGTGCACTATTGTGCCTGGTTGAACTTTACTTTTACCTAGTTTTTACCGAATTGTTTGTAAGCCCAAATTGCCCCAAACTTACACTCAGCATAACCTCTCCTCTAATGTTCTAGGTGCCAATTAAGAAAAAAAAAACCTTAATCATAGCTTCAACATCAAATAAAGTTTTCACAAACTGCCCTTTCAATAATCCTGTGTGACAAGTAGAGCTAGTTCCATGTGTCTATCTTTTCTTCTTGTGTAATCTGTAAACTACACCAGCAGCCCCACCCCCAAATCTAGCAGACAGTTTGCTCCTAAAGGCTCAAAAACATTACTTGTATTTGTTTCTGTGGTTATTTTTTGGAAACACAGTCCACATCAACACCTAGGCTGGCCTCAAACTTTTAGGTTCAAATGATCCTCCTGCCTCAGGGTCCCTAGTAGCTGGCACTATATTCAGCTTCCACATCTATTCTTGAATATCTGAATCCTCATAATATTTCAGAAAAGGAGAGAGTATTTACAAATCAGGTCTCTAATTTATTTGTATCTTACCTATATTAATTGTTGCTTGTCTGCTGATAACTTCATGTGAAAGTGGCGTCAACTTGGTAACATCCTAAAACAAAATATATTTTTTAAAACACTGTTTACATACAAGCCACAATGTTTCCTTTGAGTTGGCATTTGCTACATATCGTACACAGCCACCTGTATAACTCTTCTACTTTGAAAGCACCTTCCCCATATAAGCAATTTTATACTCTGATGGTAGGGAAGTCCTAAGAGCCCCTGGTCGTTAAACAACACAAGGCACCCTGGCTCTCAGTGCGGTCTGGAGGCCGAAGGCCCCCCAATCTTGGAGCCTTAGTTTGTCCGCGGTGTCCTACACTGAAAACATTGTGGACACCCTGTTCCCAGATCGTCACAGGTAAAAACCTTAATGATCACTTCATACCAAGATCTAACCGAATCCTTCAGGAGATCCAGAGCTCTAGATCGCACACCTCCACGCCCAGCTAGCGAACGGCCTAAGTTACCATGGCTTTGGCACCCGGCTCCGGAGTTCCCTCCTAACCCATTTTCCTGACACTCTGGCACTGCTTCGTCCCACGACCTCCGGGAGGTCGACCATCCCTATTCCAGAGTTCGCTACACCCTCGAAACCTCACCAAAGTGGCGAGATCCTGCCGAGAAAGGTGCGGCTGTCCCAAAGTCACTCCAGCTTCTCCCCCAGCCATGTTGCCAGACAGGAAAGAACTTCCGGCGGCCTCCGCCTGCCAGAAAGCAGGCCCCCCCTTGGGCGGGGCGGAGAGGCGGGGGGTGCGGGCAGGGCGACTAGAGCTGGAGCCTGAAAAACAGGATGAGGCTGCAGCCGTGGCCTCAGGGTCTGGAGTTCTCCTTGCTCGCAGTTGTTCAGAGCCTGCCTCAAGTTTATTTAAAAAACGCCACGCAAAGACTCGGAATCTTTTCGTTGCAGATTTGTTCGATATTTGTGCAGGCAATACTGAGGGCAGCTCCATAAAAGGCCCGACGCGAGGCGGGTAAAGCAACGTGACTCGCGCGCTGGCAAGGGAGAAACCATTTCCGTTTCCTATGGGGTTGGCTCAAGGTGTTTCTCGGAACCTGGGAGTTTTACCTAGGGTGTAAAAGGGGGAAAAAAGGGACATCCCTTATTAATTTATTTATTTCTAATTTCAATAATTTAATAAAGCAAGATCGACCCGGGGCTTTCTTTGGCTTGGGCTGGGCTCCGGTCCGGAAGGCGGCCGCGTGCCGAGTTGTGCACGCTCACGTCCGCGCGCAGTCGCCGGCGGGCATTGGGAAGGGCGCCCTCTCGTGGAAATTCAGCGAACGGCTCTGCGGTACAGGGCTGGCTGAAGGGCGAAGGTGTCTCCGGTGACGACTGTTCTGAATGAGTTTAGCGACAGGTGCAGGCCAGATGTCATGAGAGTGTCCATAGGTTTTTATTGTTTTTGGTTTTTTGTTGTTCTTGTTAAGCAGATCAAAGAAAACTCACTTCTTCAATGGAAAGATTATCATTAAATCATTATTGGAGGGAAAAGGGATGAAAAATATATATTTTTTCGATCCCCGGTAACCACACACCACAAGGCCAGGCATGGTGGCTCACGCCCATAATCCCAGCACTCGGGAGGCAGAGGCAGGAGGATTGCCCAGTTTGAGGCTTGTCTGGGTTACATAGCTCAGGGCCAGCCTGGACTACAAAGTGAGACCCTGTCTCTAAAAACTAAAATAAATGTGTATATATATATATATATATATATATATATATATATATATATATATATATATATATATTGAGTAGAGCCTGAACTACCAGGAGAGACCCTGTCTCAAAAAACTTAAACATAGATAAATAAAATCACAAGGATTATAGTTGTGAATCAGCGCACCCTGCTAGGATGAATTTTAAAATATGTAAATTATATCTCAAACAAATCTTTTGGCAGTAAATAGAAAATAAAATGCTTTATCATCAGAAATCTTTTGGAAGTAGAAACAATACAGGAAATAGTAATTATCAATAAAAATACTGAAAGCCCATAATCTCAGATGGCTCCAGAGGCTGGGGCAAGATTGCTTGCACCACGAGTTCAAGGCCAGCCTCAGCAACATAGCAAGACCTTGTGTCTTAAAAAACAAAAAGTTATCAATCTGGGCCCGAACTGAACACAGTAAATGTGTTTGATCCTCCCAACCATCCAGTGAAGTAGAGAATATTATTCCCATTTTATTGATGAATAAATTAAATTCTAGAAAGAATGGGTAACATATACAAGATCTCAGTAAACAGTAGAGCTGGGATTCAGAACAAACTATGAATATATTCTTTATTATATTTTTTATCTAGGTAAACCAAATAATTTTTTCCTATTATGCTCTTATCTACTTTACATATGTTCTTTTTTCTTTATTTTTATTGAGTTTTTTGGTACATTTTACATATACATTATGGTCGCATTCCACATTGAGAATTTATACCTGTATATGATCCATCTTGATTCTCATTTTTTCCCATTCCCCTGCGCTCCCTACAACCCACCCTCTATATCCATAAACTGAAGATATAAATGAGGTCCAGAATGTATGATACGTATAGTGAAATAGGAAGAAAGTGTTCAAAGGAAAAAAGGAAAGGAAGGTTACGGGAAAGTAAAGAAGGGAAAGAAAAAATCCGATGGTTAAAAAAAAATGGAAACAAAACAAAGAATACATTCTTTTTAAAAGTCAGATTTATTAGACAGCTATAAATCCCACACCTGTAATCCCAGCTACTCTAGAGGTTGAGGCAGGAGGATAGTGAGTTCCAGGCCAATCTGAACAACATAGTGAGGCCCCATCTAAAAAAATCAAATGTATTGAGGTTACTCTATATTTTATAAAATTCACTGATATTAAGCATAGGATTCAATGAGTTTTAGTAAATTTACAGACATGTAATTCAGATTATAAACATTTTCTTCACAACGAAGAGATACCTGGTGTGTATTTTTTCTTTTCTCTTTCTTGATTTTTTGAAATAGGGTTTCACTATGTAGTTTAGGCTGGCCTTGAATTCACTATGTAGCCCAGGTGCGCTTCTGATTTGTAACAACCCTGCCTCAGCCTCCCAAGTACTGGGATTACAGGTATACAGCACCATGACCAGTACCTGGTGTCAATTTTCAGATAATCACTGTTTCCATCTCCAGACTCAGGCAATTACTGATGGACTCGTTGTTTTTAAGGGTTTCCTTTTGCTGGACATTTAATTTAAACAGAACCACAGTCTCTGGTGTTTGGCTTATAGCTTGTTTCACTTAGCATAAGGGTTTTGAAGTTCACCCTTGTGTAACATATAAGTTCACTCCTTATTGTTGAATATAGTTGCATATGACATTTTGTTGATCCATTCACCAATTGGTAGACATTTGGATTTCTTTTATTTTTGGGCTATTGTGAATAATGCTGCTGCTAATGAACATTTGTGTACAAGTTTCTTTTTGCTTTTGTTTTTGATTTTGGTCATACCAGGGATCAAGCTTGGGCCCTTATGCTTCCAAGAGAGGCACAGTACCATTTGAGCTAAATCCCTGGCCCTTACGTACAAGCTTTTATGACAACATATTACCATATCTGTTAGCTTATATCTAATATAATTGCTTAATCCTATTGTAAATCGATGTTTAATATTTTGAGACACATTTAAACTTTTTCCTAGGAATACAGGTGTGTGTCATCACGCCCAGATGGTTTGCTGGCAATACTGACCGTTTCTTCTGTGTGTGTTTGCATAAATCTAATTTCTGTCGCACATCATGACATTTTTCTTCCTTTCTTTTTTTTTTTTTTTTTTTTGGAGACAGGGTCTCTTTGTAGCTCAGGCTGGCCCAGAGCTCACTATGTAGCCCAGGCAAACCTCGAACTCACAGCAATCCTCCTGTCTCTGTCTCCTGAGTGTTGACATTACAGGTGTGAGCCAAACGCCTGGCACTGTGGTATATGGTATGGGGGGCCATTATTATTAAACTCAAGACTTTGTGCTTGCCAGGCAGATGCTGGAACTACTGAGCTAAATTGCCAGCCCCCAGCCCCTCAGCTTTTATTTTTTTTTTGAGACAGGGTCACTCTTTATAATTCAAACTGGCCCTGATCTCACTATGGAGCCCAGGCAAGCCTCCAATTCAGCAATCCTCCTGTCTCTGCCGCCCAAATGCTGGGATTACAGGCATGAGTCACCACACCCGGTATTGTTGTATGTAGTTACTGGGATCGAATCAGGGACCTTGCGCTTGCTAGGCAGGTGCTGGAACCACTAAACTAAATCTTTGGCCCCTTCAGTTTGTTTTTAAATTTAGTATTTTATTACAAACGTCGCAGCATTGTTTAACTCACTTACCAGGACCATTACCGATCAAGCAAATACATTCAACAGCCACTTGGGGCAAAATGTAAAATACACTCCTCAAAATGCTGCACTCTTTTACATTCTCACCAGTAAGGTGCGAGGGCTAGTTTCACCGCATCATGGCAGAACTAGTTTCTTTTAAATTTTTAGGTACATTTTATATACACATCATGATCACACTCAACATTGAGAATTTGTAATAGTATATGACACGACTTAATTCTCATTTTTTCCCATTCCCCTACCCACCCTACAACCCCCAATACAAGTATCTTATGTGCACCTTAAATTCTTTTAATTTTTTTTTTTTGAGACAGGGTCTCACTTTGTAGTCAGGCTGGTCCTGAGCTCACTATGTAGCCCAGGCAAGCCTCGAACTCAGCAATTCTCCTGCCTCTGCCTCCCAAGTGCTGGGATGACAGGCATGAGCCACCACGCCCGGCATTCTGACTTCTTTTATTATAGCCCTTCTAGAGCCTGTGTTGTAATTTGCATGGACCTAATGCTCTAGGTGTGGCCTAGGTGTCTTTTCATGAGATTACCGGCCACTTCTTTGGTAAAATACCTATTCAATGGGTTTGCCATCTTTTCATTGTTGCTGCTGGTGGTGGTACTGGGGATTTAACTCAAAACCTCACCCACTGTACCACTGAGCTATATTCCCAACCCAGGCTTATCTTTTTATTTATTTATTTGTTTGTTTGTTTGTTTTTTGTTTATTTATTTATTTTTGTGGTACTGGGGATTGAACTCCAGCCCTTGTGCATCCAAGATTGGCGCAGTACCACTTGAGCTAAATCCCCAGTCCTTTATTTGTTTATTTTTAATTGTGAGAGTTCCCTCTGTATTCTGAATACAAGTTCTTTGTATTGGTTGACATCTGTTTTTTTTTTTTTTTTTTTTTTTTGAGACAGGATCTTGCTGGGTAGTTCAAAATGGCCTTGAACTCACTATGTAGCCCAGGCTGGCCTGGAATTTGAAGCAACCCTCCTGCCTCAGCCTTTCACAGGCTGGGACTACAACCATTTGCCACCGTGTCTCACATTTTTTTTTTTTTTTTTTGCTTTTTGAGACAGGGTCTCACTTTGTAGTTCAGTGCTAGAATGCATGCCTTCTGCATGCAGAAGGCCCTGGGTTCAATCTTGAATACCACAATAAAATAAAATAAAAATTTTATTTTGAGGCAAGATTGTGTTAAGTGAACTAAATTACCCAGGTTGGCCTCAAACTTGCAATCCTCTTACCTCTCAAGTAGCTAGAATTGCAGGTATGAACCACCATCCTGGTTTACTGCGGTATTTGAAGAGCAAAAAATATATATATATATTTTTTTTTTTGAGACAGGGTCTCCCTTTGTAGTTCAGGCTGGCCCTGGGCTCTCTGTGTTGCCTAGGCCAACCTTGAACTCACAGCAATCCTCCTGCCTCTGCCTCCCGAGTGCTGGGATGACAGGCATGAGTCACCATGCCTGGCAAAGAGCAAAAAATTTTTAACTTTGGGGTCAGGGATGTAGTTCAGTGGCACTGTGGTTGCTTGGTAAGCACAAGGTTCTGAGTTCGATTCCTGGTACCAAAAATTTTGGGGGGGGCAGGGTCTCACTTTATAGTTCAGGCTGGCCCTGAGCTCACCATGTACCCCAGACTAGTCTTGAACTCACAGCAATCCTCCTGCCTCTGCCTCCAAAGAAAGGAAGGAAGGAAGGAAGGAAGGAAGGAAGGAAGGAAGGAAGGCAGGCTTCTTCCAAATAGTATAAAACTACAAAAACCAAACATTGTAGTATTGATAAAGGGATAGAAATATGAATCCCAGTACTTGGGTGGGTGAGACAGGAGGATCGCTACAAATTCCAGACCAGCCTGAGCTATATAGTGAGCTCAAGGGCAGCTTGAATTATGTAGTGAGACCCTGCTTAAAAATAAAAAAGAAAAAGAGAGAAAGGATAGACATGGATCCATGGAAGAGAAATGAGAGCACATAAATAAATTCGGGGTCATTTTATTTTTTTATAGAATTATTTTTTGTAGTTACTATTTTTTTTTTTTTGAGACAGGGTCTCACTTTGTAGTTCAGACTGGCCCTGAGCTCACTACATAGCCCAGGCGAACCTCAAACTCAGCAGTCCTCCTGCCTCTGCCTCCCTGAGTGCTGGAATTACAGGCATGAGTCACCACACCCAGCATTGTACTATGTGGTATTGTATGTGATTACTGGGGATCAAACCAGGGACCTTGCACTTACTATGCAGGCGCCAGAACCACTGAGTTAAATCTCCAGCCCTGTCATTACTATTATTGTAGTTCTGGGGATCAAACCCAAGCTGTCGCAAATACTGGGCAAGCCTACCACCATGGAGCTCAGGTCAATTGATTTTTTTGAGACAGGGTCTCGCTTTGTAGTTCAGGCTGGCCCTGAGCTCACTTTGTACCCCAGGCAAGCCTTGAACTCAGTAATCCTCCTGCCTCTGCCTCCTGAGTGTTGGGATGACAGGCGTGAGCCACCATACCTGGCAACGAACATCAATTGAATTTTTTTTTTTTTTGAGACAGGGTCTCGCTTTGCAGTTCAGGCTGGCTCTGAGCTCACTATGGAGTCCAGGCAAGCCTCGAACTCAGCAATCCTCCTGTCTCTGCCTCCCGAGTGCTGGGATTACAGGCGTGAGCCACCACGCCCGGTTGAACATCAATTGATTTTTGACAAAGGCCCTAAGGCAATTCAATAGAGAAAGGAGTCTTATCAACAAATTGTAGTAGTACTATTGGATATCTGCATGCAAGGAAAAGAGGAAGTTACACCTTCACCTCAAGTCATACGCAGAAATTAAGTCAACCAAACTAAATGTAAGAATAAAACTAGAAATCTTAAGAAGAAAACAGGAGTAAATCATTGTGACCTTCAGTTAAGCAAAGTATTCTTAGATATGATACCAAAAAAGCATCCATGAGAGAAAAATCATTACATAAATTCATTTTGACCAAAGTTAAAAAAATTTTTTTTTGGTGGGCTGGAGATGTAGCTCAGTGATTCCAGCACCTGCCTAGCAAGCACAGGGTCCCTGATTCGATCCCTCATATATTGTGCCCCAAGGCCTGGGCCTTGTTCTAGTTACACTCAGCCCCTTGGTAATGTCATAAGTACTTCTCCCTCTCCTTCTCCCCTCCCCTCTCTATATTTTGGCTTTTTTTTTTTCAGTGGTACCGGGTATCGAACTCAGGCCCTTGTGCTTCCAAAGAAGGCATGGAACCACTTGAGCTAAACCCCCAGCACCTTGTTTTGGCTATTCTAGAGCCTTTGCATTTCTATATTTACTTTATTTTATATTTTTCCCTATTGATTGATTGATGGATTGATTGATTGAGGCAGAGTCTTGCTTTGTAGTTCGGGCTGGCCCAAAGCTCACTATGTAGCCCAGGCAAGGCTCGAACACAGCAATCCTCCTGCTTCTGCCTCCCAAGTGCTGGGATGACAGGCATGAACCACCACACCAAGGCACTGTGGTATATGGCACTGATTGCTGGTGGGTGTGAGTCACCATGCCCTGTATTGTTGTATGTAGTTACTGGGGTTCGAACCAGGGACCTTGCATTTGCTAGGCAGGCACCAGAACCACTGGGCTAAATCTCTGGCCCACATATCAATTTTAGAATCAGCTCATCCATTTGTGTAAAAAAAAATCTACTAGTTTCATTTTCTAAGTGTAGCCAAAAAAGCATAAAATATACTACCTTCACCCCTTGTAAGTATACACTGCAGTAGCATTAACTGTATATACATCGTTGTGCAGCGGATATATAGAACTGTTTCATTTTGCAAAGCTGACTCTCTACCCATTCCTATTAGGTTTTAAATAGGAATTACTTCCCTTTCTTCTTCTTGGTGTTAAGGGTAGAACCCAGGGCCTTGTGCATGCTTAACATAAACTCTATCACTTGACCATACTCTCAGCCTGAGAAGGATCATTTCAAGTCTTTGTTTTGTTTTTTGGGACAGTGTCTCATTGTATAATTCAGACTGGTCTTGAACTCATTGTGTAGCCCAGGCTGGCCTTAAATTTGCAACAGTTCTCCTCAGCCTCCTAAGTGCTGAGATTAAACATATGTGCCACCAGGCCCAGCTTGATCATTTTGAATCTACAGATCAATTTGGGAAGAACCGCCATCTGCCAGCACTGAGACCTCCAATCCCTGAGGGTATCTGCCTTGCCCATGCCCAGGGTTCTACTACCCAGGCAGTACCTCCTTCAACCAGGCCTGGGCAACATTCATATGTGAAGCAAGCCACTGCTTTTGGTCTGCTGCCTACACAGTGCTGAAGCACCCAGACTGACTCCCCTCAGGTCCCTCTCTGCCCTGTATATACAAGGAAATTTTGTCCTGAGATAGTTATGTGATTGCTGGTTCTTTTTTTTTTTTTCTTTTGAGACAAGATCTTGCTTTGTAGCTCAGGCTAGCCCTGAGCTCACTATGTAGCCCAGGCAAGCCTCAAACTCAGCAATCCTCCTGCCTTTGCCTCCTGAGAGCTAGAATGACCAGCGTGAGCCACCGCAGCCTGCACTGTGGTATGTGGTACTGATTGCTGGTGGGCGTGAGTCACCACACCCAGCATTGTATGTGGTTACCGGGGATCGAAACCAGTGACCTTCCACTTGCTAGTCAGGGGCTGGAACCACTGAGCTAAATCTCTGGCCCTGTTTGTTTGTTTGTTTTGAGACAGGGTCTCACTTTGTAGTTGAGGATGGCCCTGAGTTCACTATGTAGTCCAGGCAAGCCTCGAACTCAGAAATCCTCCTGCTTCTGCCTCCTGAGTGCTGGGATTACAGGCGTGAGCCATCATGCCTGGCACTGTGGTATGTGGTACTGATTGTGGGTGGGCGTGAGTCACCATGCCCAGCATTGTATGTGGTTAGTGGGGATCAAACTCAGGACCTTGCGCTTGTGAGGCAGGCGCCAGAACCACTGAGCTAAATCTCTGGGCCCTGTTTGTTTTGTTTTTTGAAACAAGGTCTTGCTATGTAGCTCAGGCTGCTGTAGAACTTACAATGATCCTCCTGCCTCAGCCTCCCAAATGCTGTGATTATAGTCATTCACCCCCATGCCTGGCATTTAAAGGCACTGGTCTGTCCAAGCCAGTAATTTTTTTTTTCTCTATAATGGGGATCAAACTCAGGGCCTTGAACTTTCCAAGCAGGTGCAGCACCACTGAGCTATGTCTTTGGCCAGCAACTGCTGGGTTTTTTTTGTTGTTTTGTGTTTTGTTCTTTTAGCACCGATAAAGAACCTCAGAGCCTGCATTCAATCCTGTTTCTATCCTTAATCACAGTTCCCAAACCTAAAGTTG
The DNA here is from genome assembly GCA_004025085.1 of Thryonomys swinderianus. Taxonomy (NCBI): domain Eukaryota; kingdom Metazoa; phylum Chordata; class Mammalia; order Rodentia; family Thryonomyidae; genus Thryonomys; species Thryonomys swinderianus. Next base: position 2,493 of record PVIC010026149.1, on the reverse strand, counting down.
TGCTGCTGGCAACAGCAATTACTGGAGGCTTTTTTCTACTTAGTTTCATTGTCTATCACCACATAGCAACTCTTCATGGCCACTAGCCGTGAACTGTGGGACTCACAGTCAGTGTGTGTGTGTGTGTGTGTGTGTGTGTGTGTGTGTGTGTGTATTTGCCTCCACATCTGAAGTGCAGTATTCATGAGTATGTGGCCTGTATTACACAGGCTTCTACAGTATAGTGTTATTTTTCATTGGTCATAAAGCGCGTGAGCTTTTCAAAGCGTCGGTATCATAGCCAATGGTGTTTATCTCAGGCGTGATTATTGCCAATAGAAAACGAAGTACGTAAAGGTGATTAGGTTTTTCTGTGGTGCTAGGAGTGACTGAGGATTTTGTATATGCTAACTGCTGAGCTGCACCCTGTCTAGGGGTTGTTCTTTTTTGTATTTCTTTTTACAAGTAGGCATTAAATTGTGTTTCAGAGGAAAAGCAGTGGGCCAGCCACCGTGGTGGCTCTCTTCTTGCCTTTTATTGACAGCGGGGCTCCGCTGCAACTGCAGAACATTTCTCCCTGCCTGGCCGAGCGCACTGTGTCTGCTCTTACCTCCCGGCTCCTTCTGTGTCTCCTCGGTGCTGCCCACCCTCTTCTGAAGCATTCCCTCACCCAGTGTGTCCCAAGGCTGGACCTTGTTCTAGTTACATTCAGCCCCTTGGTCGAGTCATAAATACTTCTTGAGTACAGTTTCAATTTTGAGGTTTCTCAAGCATAGTGTAATTTTTTTTATTGATTTATACTGGGTACAAAACCTGACTGGCTTGTTTTAAAAATGCAGTCTTTTCAAAAATTTCCTTCACAAGGGAGGTATTGTCTACCATGTTTCAAAGTAAGTATATTCAGTAAATAAAGAGCAAAATAAAAGATAAGAGGAAGTAGCGAGACAGATATTTTGTAAAAGGAAGGAGACCAAGAGAGAGAAAGAGGGTGGAGGGAGAGGAGAGGAAGGAGATAAAATAGATTCTGTATTTGTATTAATTTCCCACAAGGGGTATAATCATTGTGTACTGTAAACATTTACTGATAAAAACTAAAAATTGAAAACAAAAAAAAAAGCCTGAATTAGGTACATTCTGTTATGATGACGCTGGTCACATTTTATGTTGACAGGGGATGTTTAGGGAATCATGGTACCCCAGTTCCCCCTCTCTCCAGGAGGGCTCCCCATTCTTGCTGGGATTGTGGTTGCCTGGCCTGCACACTTTCTCCTTCCTCTTCTACTCCCATCAACCTGCTCTTGAGGCCTTCCCCATCTCAGGAAGCCACAAATCTGTCTTCCCAGTTGCCCAGGCCAAAAACCAGAGCATCATCTTTGACACCTCTCTCTTCTTTACCTCTATGTTAGGAAATCCCATTGGCTCTGCCATCAGATTTGGACATGGAGTGTGGTGAATGAAGTAGCCCTGTACTCCCAGTGCTCTGGGAGGCTGAGGCTGGAGGATCGCCAATAGGAGCCCAACCTGGGTGACTTAGAAAAATGCTGTCTCAAAAAAGAAAAATTAAAAACGGGCCAGGAGTGAACAGTGGCCTACAAGGCTTTACACAGTCTGGTCTAGCATCTCTTTCAAGTCAAGGCTCAAATGACTGCCTGACCTGATCATCCTAGTTAAAAATGGAACCTCTCTTCACTCTTTGCATAGCACTTAGCACATTCAAAGAGGCCACACAGTTTGTTTATTCTATTACCTGACTTGTGTAAACTATAAGAGGGCAAGGATTTTCATGTTTTCTATATTGATAGGTTCCCAATGCATAGAACAGGATTTGAAAGACAGACTCAGGTGTGGTAGTGGACGCCTATAATCCCCGCACTCAGGAAGCTGAGGAAAGAAGATCATCACAAGTTTGAGAACAGCCTGGGCTACACAGTGAGTTCAAGGCCAGCCTAAATTATATGGTGAGACTTTATCTCAAAACACACACACACGCACACACACGCACAGGACTTGACATGTAGTAGGTGCTCATAAATACAGTCGTTATGGAACAAATACCTAAATGAGTCTAGTAGATTACAAACTAGTCATTTATGAAATAAAACAAATAAAAACACACCAATATGAAGATTATTCACCATGGTAACCACATAGAGAAGGAGACAAGAGGCCACATGGCGGTGGGAGCTGTGACTGCCCTGTCTACCCCAGAAGCAGCTTGACCTTCAGCTTGCTCCCTTCCTCATCAGACCACACAGTAACCTTGCTGTTATCAGCAGGCCTCTAGCTGCCTGCTGTCTTTGCCCAGGCACCGGGTGGCCCCGTGCATGCCTCTTTCCTTCTCCCCTCTCTGGCCTGGATTCCTAGCACCCTGCCTGATTCTTCCCAGCCTGGATTGCTTCCCAACACCGTACCTTGCCTGAACCTGTCACAGCGTTTTGAGGACTTTTTTTGCATTTTTATTTTGATCTTCCTTCCTTCCTTCCTTCCTTCCTTCCTTCCTTCCTTCCTTCCTTC